>PVIY010048875.1:0-17051 GCA_004026745.1 Myrmecophaga tridactyla
ATGTTTTACTTGTCTGTTGATAAGGTAGATAAGAGCAGCATTAGACACAAGGTTTTCACAATCACACAGTCACATTGCGAAAGCTATATCATTATACAATCATCTTCAGGAGACATGGCTACTGGAACACAGCTCTACATTTTCAGGCAGTTCCCTCCAGCCTCTCCATTACATCTTTTTTTTCATTTTTTTTTTTTTTTAAATACCAAAAAACACCAAACAAATGCAAACGTTCTTAACTTTTGATCATTCCATTCTACGTATATAATTAGTAATTCACAACATCATCACATAGTTGTATATTCATCATCATGATCATTTCTTAGAATGTTTGCATCAATTCAGAAAAAGAAATAAAAAGAAAACAGAAAAAGATGTATGCATACCATACCCCTTACCCCTACCTTTCGTTGATCACTAGCATTTCAAACTGAATTTATTTTAACATTTGTTCCCCCTATTATTTATTTTTATTCCATATGTTCTACTCATCTGTTGACAAGGTAGATAAAAGGAGCATCAGACACAAGGTTTTCACAATCACACAGTCACATTGTGAATGCTCTATAGTTATACAATCATCTTCAAGAAACATGGCTACTGGAACACAGCTCTACATTTTCAGGCAGTTCCCTCCAGCCTCTCCATTACATCTTGAATAACAAGGTGATGTCTGCTTAATGTGTAAGAATAACTTCCAGGATACCCTTTGTCTCTGTTTGGACTCTCTCAGCCATTGACACTTTATTTTGTCTCATTTCACTCTTCTTCCTTTTGGTCAAGAAGGTTTTCTCAATCCCTTGATACCGAGTCTCAGCTCATTCTAGGGGTTTTCTCAATCCCTTGATGCGAGTCTCAGCTCATTCTAGGATTTCTGTCCCACATTGCCAGGAAGGCCCATACCCCTGGGAATCATGTCCCATGTAGACGGGGGAGGGTGGTGAGTTTGTTTGTTGTGTTGGCTGAGAGAGAGAGGCCACATCTGAGCAACAAAAGAGGTTCTCTTGGGGATGACTCTTAGGCCTAAAAAAAAAGAAACAATTTTTTAACCATACATCATGTAAATGCTCTTTTTTTTTTTACTTTTAAAAATGTATTTTGTTAGATAAGTTACAGGTTTGTAGAAAAATCTATAAACTCTACAGAAAGTAGAGTTTCCAAACTTCTCCTCCACACACAGTTTTCTGTTATTGACATTTTGCATTAATATGATACTTTTGTTACAACTGATGATCAATATAATTATATTATTAACTATACCCCATAGTTTATAGTAAGGTTTACTCTTTGTGTTCTACAGTCTTATGGATTTAAATTTTTTTTATATTCTGCTAACCTATATACAATCTAAAATTTCCCATTTTAACCACTTTCAATTATGCAATTCATTGACGTTAATTACTTTCTAATGTTGTGCTACCATCACCACTGTTCATTACCAAAACTTTTCCATCACACGTAACAGAAACTTTGTACTCATTAAGCATTAACTTCACATTCTTCACCCTTCCTTCCCCCGGTAAATTATATTCTAATTTCTGACCATATGAATTTGCATATTCTAATGATTTTATATATAATTATATATAAAAAATATATATTTTTATAAAGATAGTATTTGTCCTTATGCTTTCTTTTTTCTTTTTTCAACTTTTTTAAATTTAAGAAACAAACAATACACTTAGAACCACCAAAAATGGATTTCTTATTTCGATTAACCATAGGCATATTTAAATAAATTATCCATATAATCATTGTAAAACCTGTGTTTGCACAGTAAATTTCTTAAACCAATTTAAAATTAAGGCAAAAAGGAAGAAATCTACAAATTCAGATAGCAAAGTTCTTTAATTCTAAATATTAGAATTTAATATTTAGTTACCATTTGATCAGCTGTCAAAACTGTGAATGTTCTCAAAAGATCAAGTTCTTACAAATATCTGCATTACTATATTAATGACTTTTGTTAATAAGTATTTTCCTGATTTCAGAAAAACATGAAGATACAAATATTTTTACAATTAACATATGAAAATCGTAACCATCTAAAATGGATATTATCTTAGTTAGTTTATCCATAAGCATATTTAAGAAAAAAAAGTGATCTCTAATGCAGTATGCAACAACAGCCTCATCTTCAGTCAGCAAAACTCTTCTCAAAAAAAATTTTTTTGGTAAACCATACATCATTTCGATGTCCTTTGTTTTTAATTTAAAGGATCTTTAGCCTTTCTGTGTTACCTTTTTCTCTTCATGTTCATATTAGAAAATTGTTTTCTTTGCAGGGATTATACTAGTAACTACCAGAAAGACATTGCATGAATTCTTGGGTTATTTCAATATAATGACGTAATCTCTTGTGGAAAAATCCCTTCTCAGGCATTCTTTGGGGGAAGATAACCTTCTTATTGGAATTCCACAATCCCTCCCACATTCCCGGTTCTCTTCGTCCCCTTCAGCCATGCTAAATTTGGCGAACAGAAAAATCACCATTTCTCCCTGTTTGATTTCTTTAGTCTTAAAGACACATCTGCACTTCAGATTTCTTCCCTGCTAGTTATTATTATTTTTTTTTAATCCCACTGCAATGACTTTGTTTTCTGGTGTTTTTGTTCTCCATTCCCTTCTTCACTTAGTGATTCACTCTATTCGTTTAGATCCCATCTCAAAACATTCCTGTTTCTGTTTTCTTTGGACAGGGCTTGACTCCCACGCAGTCTTAATTCCCTGCACACTCCCCTTGATGTTACTTGCCAAGTTTGCAAGTGCGATTAATGGTATCCTTTCTGCATCTACATTTTAGTTCTTCTCTGTTTAGCGTTTTAAAAAAAATCAAGTTTTTAAAAATAGATAACCCAGGCCATTTCCATTCTATTATCTTCTCTTAGATTAGAAATTAAGATTAACAGAAAAAGAAAGGCAATAGATTTTTGCTGTACCAATTAAAGGTACATTCTGCTTAGAGCCCTGCTGGTTAAGTGTCTCCTCAACTATTGAGTAGTGTTTTAGATTATGCATCACTCTGGTGCATAGAGAATTTGTTTCCAGCAGTCAGAATATGACTTGTAGACACTACATTTTACAAGGAGAGGAGAAATATTCCCAGAGGAAGTTGTAGGATGTGGATATAAGAATGGAAGTAAAAGAAATAGCTGAGAAGTTATTTTTGATGAGATCATGGTTACTTTTGAACAGATGCGAAAGTTGCTAGTGTTGGTCTTTGTTTTCCTTACCATTCCATTCCTCCTGCACCACCCTTCTATGTGCACCCACTTCTTCTAGCTCCATACAGTTCTCCACACAGACAATCCCCAGTTACAGAGTATGTGGTGTGAAGTATTAGACCATAGCCCTTTGGGCTTCCTTGATGTTTCTTTGGACTGCCATAAGATAGCACACACTGGATAGCTTAAGACAACAGAAATTTATTATCTTATGGTTCCAGAGGCCAAAAGTCTGAAATCAAGGTGTCAGCAGGGCAAGGCTCCCTCTGAAACCTGTAGAGGAGAATCCTTCTTTACCTCTTCCTTGCTTTGAGCCGTTACCTGTAATCCTTGGTGTTCTCTAGTTTGCGGTAGTATAACTCTAATCTTTGCCTCTATGTTCACATGGCCTTCTTCTTCATCTTCACACGCCCACCTCCGCTCTCTGTCAGTCTGTATCTTCTCTTTCCTTTTCTTCTAAGGACACCAGTTATATTGGATGAAGGTCCCAATATGGTCATATTTTATTTAACTAATTCCATTTGTAGTGAACCTATTTCCAAAAAGGTCACGCTAAGAAGTATGGAGGTTAGGACTTCAACATGTCTTTTGGGGTGACACAATTCAACCTGTAACACTTGGCTTTGTGATTTCATGGATCCAACCTGTGGTAGCAAGGCTTGCCTCTCACTGAACCCCTTCATAAGCCCTTCCCTGCCCCCCACAGTTCTGATGACCCACTGCATGATGAGGTGGGTGCTAGGAAGAAATAGGGTACTGTCTGGCATGATATTTGGGTTATTCTGATCTATCATTCTAGTGACAGGTAATAACATTTCAAAGCCCTCCTCTGACAGTGAAAACCTGAAAACAAGATGGAAACATCAAAGTGTTACTGTTACGTTTTGGTCTAAAACAAAACAAAGTGTCCACAGCATTCCCTTGGCAGCATTCTGAAAGTTAAGACTTTGGCTGGAATAACTGGGACACTTTGTCTGTCATACATGTAGCCTGAGTATTGTTGGGAGTTGGAACCTGAGCCAGGACATGATTGACAGTTTTGCATCCTTTGTGATTCTTACAGGGAGTTTAACCCTTTGATTTCATGTGAAGAAAATTGAGGCTCAGAGAGGCTGCAAAACTTATTGAAAGCCACACAATTTGTTAGTGGTAAAGCCATTGCTACAACTTAGGTCTCCAGGTTCCCATCTACTTTTCTTTTCATTACACACAACACCCCAGAGTGCAGCAGCTGGTAGCCCAGGGTGCCAGGAGAAGAAGCCCTCTGACATGTCTTTTCTAATGTAATTGTGCTTCCTAAGGTTCTTTCTCTGGACATTATGGATAATACTTCTTTCTCTCCATAATCTGAATAAAAATACATTGCATATCATTGTGAAAAATAGAAAATTTGGAAATGTGGAGAGAAGAAAATAACAATATTGTGTAATCCTATTACCCAGAGATGATCCCTGTTAACGCTTTGTTTCCATTTACTCTTTTTTTCATATGTGGATGTATGTGTGTGTGTGTGTGTGATAGTGTGCTCTCATGTATTTACAAAACTGGGATTATAAAGCTATATATTTTGTATCAGCTAGGGTTCTTTAGTTGCAAATAATAGCAACTGATTCAGTGTCCAATTTAAGGAAGAAAAGGAATTTCTTGGCAGGCTACAGAATCAAGGAAATAGATGAACACACAGGCTTTGAAAAAAATGAAACTCAGGAAGCTTCTGGAGCTCTGTAGCATAAACCCTGAAATGCTTTTATCAGAAGAGAGGATAACTATTAGGTAGATCAGAATAGCATTATATATAGATGTCCTAGTTTTGAAATTTATAGTCAAAACTCAGATGAGTAACTTAAAAATCTCTTATAATGGAAGGCAGTTTGTTGGTTTGTTCCCATTTCTTTTGGGTGGAGGACACTACAGGATAACTGTCTTTTCTAGGTTATCTACTTTCAAATTTCAGCTCTCTGCTATTTTTCCCTCTGAAAATTTCTCCTTTTCTTTCCATCCTCATCTCTTCCTAGGATAGTCTGTGGGAGCAGACCACATTGTCAGTGGGTATTCATGAAGGCATCTTGTTATGGGTTGAATTGTGTCCCTTCAAAAGGACTTTATATTCCAGTCTTAATCCCTGGTCCCAGGAAATATGACCATAATTGGAAACAGGATTTTTGAAGATGTGATTAGTTGAGATGAAGCCAAACTGGATTAGGGTGGGCCCTAATCCATTATGACTGGTGTCCTCATAAGAAGAGGAAGTTTGAAGATACAGGAAAGAATTCCTTGTGACAACTGAGGTGGAGATTGCCACGGATTGCTGGCAATGCAACACAAGCTAGAAAGAGGGAGGAAGGATTCTCCCTTACAGCCTTCAGACATCTATCCTCCAGAAGTCTGAGACAATAAATTTTTGTAGTTTTAAGCCATTCTGTTTGTGGTAATCTGTTTCAGCAGTCCTAGAAAACTAAGATACATCTCACTAATTCTATGGAGAAAGTAGGACATAAGTACCTTCTCTCAGATTCTGAAACCTATCTGGAAGTATTTCTAGCATAAGCGTACATCTTGAGTTTAACCCTAGAAGGTAGGGAGAGGAGCAATGGGCTATGTCTCCCTTGGACACTTTTACTGTGTCCAATTTTCTTACCATCTTTTTCTTTCTCTCCTTGCATTCAGGAAACTACCAGGGAGGAAACCGCCCTTTCGTTAAACTCTACATTATTTTTACTCTGTGATTAACTTTTAGTCTTCTAGATTTTGCCTCAATATTCCAACTATGTACCACTTTATTAATTTGGAATAAAATCTATTATCTCTCAGGGAAGGACCTAGCTCTTAGGAATCAAAAGTGCTTTGCTCCAGAGTGGTAAGCCTGCTGTGAGTTTAAAAATCCATTCAGCATGCCAATGGATTTCTGCTCTCCTAATCAATAGCCACAATTGATTAAATAAATGGAAAGCCTCAGGGCAACGGAAATAATCTGGGGAAAGGGAAAAAAGTCCCTCAGGTAAAAATGTCCAACTGCAGGTGTTATCTTTTTACATTCATTTCCAAACCCTGTGTTTTCCAGTACCAATAGAATTTTCTAATACTGGGGCATTAGATAAGCTACAGACTAGGGGAAGATGTTTCCAATCAAATAACCTAAACAGAACTGGTTTGCAGAACAGTAAAGAATGTTGACAAGTAATGTTAGAAAGACAACATGCTAGAAAAATAGGCAAAAAATAGGAACTATAAATATTTCTAAGAGAGGTACTTTAAGACTTGAGTTCCTTGAGTCCTTGGCTTTTCAGTTCATTTGATATGTCACCCATCATTCTTCGAGTACTTACATAATGCAACATCATGTTCCAAGCTTATCTTGTACTTTTTCTGCCCCCCCGCCATGGAATCAGCCATTTCTCCCTTTCTCCTGGTTCCTTTTAGTGAGAATGGTATTTAGAAACCAAGATCTACATGCTAGGTGCAATTATTGCTATTGAGGTGTTGCAGCTTTCATTCCCTCCTTGTGGACAGAGCTAAGGAATATGTGGAGGCATACACACATACACATACACATATATGAATACACATGCACTTTTACATCTATATACGTATTTCATACCTATTTACTATACTAAAACCATTAAGTTCACACTGACACCTCAAGTTCCAATCCATCACCACAGTCTGTTTTTCTCCCTGACTCTCATTATCCTTTATGCATTTATTTATGTGATCAATTCCCTTATATGTTACCAATTTCCTATGCTGTCACCAATACCTCCCTGCAATGATGATCTCCTTATCCCATATGGGGTCCAATACCTCATGCCAGGATTCTGCTACGTCCCTACCATGGGGACTCCCTCTTCATCCTACTGAGGCTCCAACATCCAAAGTCAGGCCATCCACATGCACAGGCTTGACCCTGAACAGCCTTGATTCCCCTTACTAGGCCTCTTTCTTATACAGATACTCATACTACCCCAGTCAGGGCCACCCTAACTCTCCCCATCCAGGAGAGATGTACGTACCTATGCTGCTTTTCTCTACCTAATGGCTTTGTGATTGAATTGTTCTGGAAAAAGAAATGTTATGGGATTGAACTGGGTCCCCCCAAAAGACATGTTCAAGTTCTAATCCTCAGTTCTGTGAATGTGAACTTATTTGTAAATAGGAACTTTGAAGAAGTTATTAATATGAAGCCGAACTATATTAGGTGGGTCCTAATTTGATATGACTGGTGTGCTTATAAAGAGGGGAAATTTGGACACAGACACTAAGAAGGAGACAGAGAGAGAGAGCTGGCCATGTGAAGGAGGCAGAGTCTGAGTTATGCTGCCAGAAACCAAGGAATCCCTTGGAATGCTACCCCCAACCAAAAGCCAGGAGAGAGGCATGGGATAGATTGACCCTTTAAGAAGGTTGGCTCTTCTGACACCTTAATTTTGACTTCTAGGCTTGCAGAACTGTGAGATTATAAATTTGTGTTATTTAAACCTGTGGTACTTTGGTACAGCAGCCCTGGCAAACCGAGATAAGAAGGGAAGAAGATGAAAAGAAAGAGTTACCTCTTGATCTCTGTGGTTTCATTTTTAACAGCTATCTTTTGAATTCATAGGCCTATGAATATGAGTCAAACATAATATTAGTAATATCAAAGCATCATTTATCAATAATTCTTCAAATCCCATATACACACACAAAAGTCTGCATGGGCAGGCTCCGGGAATTGGACCTGGGTCTCCAGCATAGCAAATAAAAATTCTGCCACTGAGCCACCATTGCACTACCCAAGGAAGGTTTTTTCTCTTTTGGCATGAGCAGACTCCAGGAATCAAACCTAAGTCTCCCGCTTGTCAGATGAGAATTCTACCACAGAGCTACCCTTGCCCCGGCCTCAAATATATTTTTGATAGTATAAAATTCAATATTGGAATAAATTACTATTTTAACTTTTTAAGAAAGTGGTAGAAAGACTACCCTAGAAGTAAGAAAACTAACTTATTTAAGGTTTTACCTACAACTAAAACAAAAAAAATAAAGTCGAATTTTAACAAGGCTAAATTTTTCTTTTAAGAAGATGGTATGTCAAATCCAACTTAAGAAAATTTAAAAACTGAAAGGAGACAGCAAATGTGAAACCTCAGGTTGAACAAATGTAGTCTTGTCTGGTCCCTGCAACTACAATATACTAGTTGCACATGAGAGATTGTTCTCTAATACACATCTGTTTCAGTCTAGAAAAATAAACGAAAAAGCCCTTTCTTGCCCTTGGCTCCACTTCTTTGAATTTTGTCAAGCAAAATGAAACATTAAAGACCAAAAATTGTCCAAAGAAAGCATGAATCTGTATGAGCATATTCACTATTAGAAGTACTGTGTGAGAAGACTGCCTGCTGAGTGTTCAAGAGCTTTTTAGTGCAATTTGTTCCTCTGTGCATCATTGCATTTTTTAGTAGAAACTGTTTGTGCCTCAGTCTTGCCTTGAGCTAGTACAGATCTTCTCAAATTCCCTTACCTCAATTTTCAATTGACTAGAACCTCACAGTTGTGAATCTCTGGGAACATGGGAAAATCAAATGTGCTCATTACATTTCTTGCCTTATAGAATTAGTAGAGACTCACTATGGAATAGAAATTCTTCTGGATACACCCCATAATTCTCTTTTGTCTACTTTCTTCCCTAAAAGCACAATGGCCATAGAGTTGATAGCAATTTTCTGGGATTATTTCCATCATACTTGATAAAAAGTTTATGATACAAATGCATGTTGTATCATAACAGGTAAGCAAAATGTTTCAAAATTTCTGCCCTGGGAATTTAGTAGACCAAATCTTTTTGCTCTACTTGTTTTGCATTTTTCCCCTTGAGCATTGTTTTACTACCAAGGTAGTCTAAGAATATACTCTTTCAATATATTTTGGGATTAATTATGTAGTTGATAGAAAGGAATATAGAAAGAAACATAGGCTGTGTCTTCATGTGACTCTTTGATTGTCCCTTTTTAATAAATTATAGAATCTATTCAACCAAGTAATTAGCTTGAATTATCTTCAGTAAGTTTTAGAATTTTGTAAACTCGTTCTGTAAGTTGCTTGCTTTGGCAAAAGAATTGTGTGCTCACTTCTCAGAAACAACTTTCAAGGGTCTGTTTCTCTCCTGTCACTAACAAAACTCAAAATGTAAATAAGGACCTAAGGTCAGTAATGACAAGATAGTGAAAAAGTATTAAGGCATATATTCAAATGGGCACTACCCTGTGGTACTGATTTCATAAATGCTAGGGTAGAAAAGTAGCCTCTCCCATGAGCAGGGTCAAATAATATTTTCCTTTGCTTCAAAACATGACTGGAGAAAGGATGTGTGGGTTTTTTAAAATAAGCTTGTTATTTTAGAATAATTTTAGATTCATGGAAAAGTACAAAGGGAGTACATAGTTCCTGTGTACCTCTAACTTAGTTCCCTTAATGATAATATGTCTTTGTACCATTTTGTATTTGTCAAAACTAAGGAACCAACATTGGTACTATTAATTAAATGCTGTACTTTGTTTGGTTTTCTTTAGTTTTCCACTAATGTCCTCTTTTGTTGTTGTTGTTCCAGAATTCTCTGAAATACCACACTGCCTTTAATCATGACTTCCCAGTTTCATCCAATCAGTGATAATTTCTCAGTCTTTCCTTGTTTTTCATAACTGGGACAGTTTTGCAGAATATGGGTCAGGTTTTATTTATTTATTTAATTTGGGGGCGGTCATGTATTTTGTAGAATATTCTTTCATTTGTCTTCATCTGATCTTTTTCTCACAGTTAGTTTGGGGTTACGAGTTTTTGGAAAGGATACCACAGAAGTGAGGCCTCCTTCTCATCATGTGATAACAGGAGTACGTGCTATCCACAGAAACTTGTCCCTCATGATGGTAAACTTAACATTTGATGCTTGCCAGATATTTCCATTGTACAGCTACTATTTTTCTGTTTCCAAACTCTATTCCTATTTTTGGAAACAAGTCATTAGATCTAGCCACGCTCAAGAGGAAGAGGACGTTTGGGGAATTAATTTTCATCTCCTGGAGTGGGGAGTAATTATCTATATCACTAGAAATTCATTTTTAAGATGATTTTATTTATTTTTTTCATTCATATATCAATGTGAATTCATGTATATTTAATTTATGCTTTGGAGTATAATCCAGTACTATATTATTTATCTTGTTCTTCAAGTTGTTCCAGCTTTGGCCATTGGGAGCTCTTTCAGGTTGGCACCTGTGTCTTTTTTTTTTGTAAAACAAATGCATTTTATTGTATTTAAATTATATATATATATATATTTTTTATTATTATTTTTTGCATGGGCAAAAAAAGAACCTGGGTCTGTGGCATGGCAGGCAAGAACTCAGCCTGCTGAGCCACTGTGGCCCTCTGAATTATATTTCAATAAAGTTTACTTATTATTTTTTATTGAAACTTTATTTACTATTGAAACTTTATTTCAATAAAATGAAGTTTATTTAAAACAAAAATCAACATAGAACCTTCTAGCCAGGGAAACAAAGGGTTGCTGAAATTGTGATCATCTCTCTCCAGCCTCACTTGTGGGGATAGGGTCTGCCTGGAACCTCTGGGTGTGAGTCTGCTCCATTGTTTGTTTCAGTGTGCCATAAAGATATCTTGATATTCTGTGACTGCTAAAATATGAAAGTTGGAAACCACTGTCCTAAGAATGTTTTAAAGTAGATCCTCAACGCTGTTCAAAGTTGAACTAAAAATTCTATACCTGAAGCAAATTTGTCAGTTTCTCTTCTGGACCTTCTCTCTCTTTAGAAAATTGCATATATGGATATGGGTATTCAGATTTGATAGGGGTTTTTCATCATATGAATAATTAGTGAGTAACTCTGGCTCCATTACGATCCCCATAGAATTCCAGCTTATCTCCATAACTCTTCACAAAAGGGTCCCAAATGCTAGGAATTTCAATCAATGCACTAAAATTTATAAATGTGTTTCAGCTGTGGTTTTGAGCGTATTCTGGGTTGCTGTGCTATAAGCAGAATTGTCCTTAGCAGGCCGAGACAAGTCCATCTTCCTTTTAGATCAAGTATAATATTGCAAAAGACCTTTATAGGCCTGAATATAGTTGATTAATGTTTCCTGGGTTGGTGACTTTTCACTGTATCTCCATGTTTCTGCTTGGCTTAGATTTCTGTTTGCATCCTCAAGCATTCCATGATTCAGAAGATAAAATGTATGATACAAGAAGATCTTTAAATTACTCATGACACCAATAATTTTCATCTTGTCAGTGAAGGTATTGAAAGTCTCAATGTTGCTTTTGAGATGACAATATAGGATTTCATTTCCTAATTTCCAAATAATCCCAGGTGTGACCTGCCTTTTGCTGGTATCTCACTCTTCCAAGGTCTGCAAATAACCAATATTCTGCAGCTTGCTCCCATTGATGTGTCAGCAGAGCATTTTGGATAAAACCTAAATGAGCATGTGTCTGAGCAAAATCCTTCTTTTTGCCTCTAGTCATCACAGTTTCTATTTGCTTCCAGAGTGAAGGAAAATACATTCTTGTAGCAGAGAGCCCAGAGATTTCCAACCCATCATCCTCTGCCATGGTCCTTGACAATTCTTCAGTGAAATCACTTATACCTAGTTCAAAACAGAAGCTTGAGACTCCTCAGTAATGCTAAGCTCAGTGTGCTTTTGATGTGTCCCTCTCCTTTTGTTTTAATCTTTCTGGTGCTATCTTACATTTGTTCTGCCCCAGTCCCAGCATTTCTCCAAGGAGCCCTGGTTCCTTTTATTGGACAATGGCATTTGTATGATTTTCTATAGTGGATTATGTCTTAGATAGACTTGGACAGGTAGAGCTCATCAGTTTTCACAGTAATGATCAATGGCATGGTCCAAAGTCTAGGGATTTCACAGGAAACTACTCTACAGAGGAGTTTTACGGAAATTCTACCAATAGCATTCAAAGAATTATAGGATTGGATACTAATCAGATAATATAATTGTGGAAATTTTCATTAGAGTGGAGCAGGATTTATCAAACCAATGGCATGTTAAATCTCTGTGATTCATACTTGAGAGGTACTGAAATAGAATTTGGTGGATCCAAAAAATTCTAGCATAGAATTTGCTAGAACTTATGTAAGCAGGAGCAAAAGCTAAAAGCAAGAAATATATTCATACTTAAAGAAGTTCTGTGGTTAATTAAAAAATTAACCAGGTTTTTTCACCTGGATTGGTAATTATGATGTGATTCCTGAAAATTTTCATAGTCTAAGTGACATTATAGTTATATTTCCAAAAAATGTGACATGCACAATGGCACTACAAAGAATATAAAGACATATAAGGCTGTGCCTCTGCCTCTCAGAGGTAAATAGAAGAAGACATTAAGAGGTGATAAAGGCAAGTATTAATGAAGAGACTTGGGAGCTGTAAGGTAAATAAATTGTGTGGCTATGGCTACAGAATCCCTGAGGAGGCATTAGAGAGCTTTATCTTTAGAGGCACCAAGGACCATAATTCTAGGCAGAGAGTGATTCATTTGTGAGAAGGGAAGGGAAAGGGGAACAGTGGAGGAGATTGGTCCTCCCTCTCCTATCAGAGGAACATGCTTACTAGTCAGGAAACAGATAAGGTTGGGTCAGGGGGGCATGAAGTCCACAGAGGGTGGGAAAATCAAACAATAGGACTATGAGTGGGAAGAAATACTTTGGTGAAATATGTTTGCTCAGTAACTTGGCTCTAAACTTATTATACACTTAAAAAAAAAATCAGTGGCCTAGAAGAAACTAGAGCTAAGAATGAGAAGGAACAAAAGTACATCCAGAGCAAATATTCGGTCTTGAGAAATCACAGTAAGGGGAGATATTTAATCAGCTAGCTAAGAATCTCAAAAGAACAAGTGCTGATGGAAATCTCCAGTTTGATTTTCTACCAAGCCTTCTGTTACAATTTATTTTATTTTTTAAATGCAATTTTATTGAAATATATACACAGACCATACAATCAGTGCTCTACTTTTCACCCGAATTTTTCATAGTCAAATTATGCTATACTATCCCCACTCCCCAGGAAACTTCATAGGTGGAGGAAATTAACAGGACACATAAAATGCACATTGGAAGGGAATGTTGTGTAGTCTATAACAGGTTCCAGATCTTGAGGCTGCCAAAATAGGGACTCCAGGCTCCTCATGCACTAGAGGCCAAACTGGAGATCAAGTTCTACATATAGTACTAGTGGTGTGGGCAACTGGATGGAAAAGTGGATGGAAGGACTCCAATGAGTGCACCATATGCAGAAGAGCAAAAGGTTACTCTGGTTGGTTGACCAAGGAAAGTTTTTAGGAAAAAGGTGCATGGGTGGTTCAGTGGTAGAAAGCTCACCTTCCACGTGGGAGACCCGGGTTCAATTCCTGGACTGTGCACTGCCCATCTCCCATGAAAAAATATATATATATAAAGTGGGTAGCATTTTGACAAAGCAGAGAGGACTGGTAATGATCTAGTTAGAGAAAAGAGAGATAGTGAGGTAGAAACTGCAAGATGCTTTTGGAGTGGAATAGACCAATTTGGCTGGGATGGAAGGTTCATATGGAATACAGTAGGAGATAGGAGGACATTGATGGCACCAGTTTATAGAGTGCAATTATTGCCAGATAAATGATTTGGGCTATTTTATAAGTAGTGGACATTATCAGAAAGTGGACCAGCTTTATACTTACCTCTACTTCCATAGCCTCGATCTTTCTTTTCATATTTTATTCAATTTTAATATGGTTTCCATTGTTAACTTTTTCTTTTTTTAATATTTAATTTTTTATTGCTATATGTTATATATTCACATACCATGTAATCATCCAAAATGTACAGTCAGTGGCACACAATATCATCATATAGCTGTGCATTTATCATCACAATTGACTTTTTTCATTTTTGTGAAAAATAACATATACAAAAAAGCAATAAATTTTGAAGTACATCACAACAATTAGTTGTTGAACAAATTTCAGAGTTTGGTATGGGGTACAATTTCAGAATTTTAGGTTTTTACTTCTAGCTACTCTAAGATCCTGGAGACTAAAAGAAATATCAATATAATGATTCAGCAATCATATTCATTTGTTAAACCCTACCTTCTCTTTATAACTCCATTACATTTGATTTTTCTTTTCTTTTGTGAAAAACAAGATATATTTAAAAAGCAATACATTTCAAAGTACATCATAACAATTAGTTTTAGAATAGATTTCAGAGTTTGGTATGGGTTACAATTGCACAATTTTAGGTTTTTACATCTAGCTGCTTTAAGTACTGGAGACAAAAAGAAATATCAGTATAATGACTCTGCACTCATACTCATTTGTTAAAACCTACCTTTTCTGTATAACTCTACCATTACCTTTGACCTTTCTCCCACTCTATAGGGATATCTGGGCTATGCCCATTGTTACATTTTCATGTTGGGAGGGGTTGTTGATAACATGAGATAGAGGGATGGAACTAGTTGACATACTGGAAAGGCTGACTGCTCTGCATTTCAGGTTGTATCTGTTCCAGGGACACATCTGGAGCTTGTAGGTTTCTGGAAAGCTACCCTAGTGCATGGAACCTTTATAGAATCTTATATAATGCCCTAGGTGTTCTTTAGGATTGGCAGGAATGGTTTTGGTTGGGGTTTGACAAGTTATGATAGTAGCAATGTCTAACTGAAGCTTGCATAAGAATGACCACCAAAGTAGCCTCTAGACTGTTTAAACACTCTCAGCCACTGATACCTTATTTGTTACATTTCTTTCCCCCCTTTTGGTCAGGATGGCATTGTTGATCCCACAGTGCGAGGGCCAGACTCATCCCTGGAAATCATCTCCCATGCTGCCAGGGAGATGTTCATCCCTGGATGTCATGTCCCATGAAGTGGGGAGTGCAAAGATTTCTCTCACAGAATTAGACTTAGAGAGAGAGGCTACATCTGAGTAACAAAAGAGGTCCTCCAGAAGTAACTCTTAGGCATACATATGGGTAGGCTAAGCTTCTCTACTACATACATAAGCTTCATAAGAGCAAGCCCCAAGATCCAGGGCTTGGCCTATTTTTTGGGTTTCTGTAGTGTTTGACAGTATTAGGGGTTTCCCTGGTGACAAAGTTTAATAGTTACAATTTTTTTTCCCATCACTCAAGGGACTTTGCCAATACTATTTTATTATCTGCTTAATATGTTCTGGGATGTATCTAGACATTACATTAAGCTATACAAGATTAAAGGCCCTCATTCTTTTTCTGGGCTTCCTATGTTTGGATTGTTTAAATTATCTATCCAGACATGTTGAGTTAGATTATGTGCTACAGAAAATCTAGGTTCTGGGCAAAATAAACCTTTTCTTCCTTTATTCTCAAAGAATAGATGAGGTTCTGTAATATAGACAATGTCTTTCTTATCCCCGTATTCTGAATTACCTTAATACCAACTTGATCAGCTTCATTCTTAACTCTAAATACCAAGTTGTACATATATAAAACAGCCTCTCAAAACCCAGGGGTTATAATTACCACTCCAAGCTAAATGTGACTGCTATAAGAGCTTACAATCTTGGTGTCTGTTGTCTTATAAATATCTTCTAAATGAGGCCATCCAATAATTACTCTTTTGTTTCTGGCTTATTTAGCCTCACCAAATGTCCCACAGATTCATTCACAATGTTGCATGCCCTACAACTTTGTTCCTTTTTGTAGCAGCACCATATTCGATCATATGTATATACCATCATTTGCCAATCTACTTCTTTTTTTATTAACATATCAGTCCATTCTACATATACAATCAGCAATTCTCAATATCATCACATAGTTGCATATTCATCATTTCTTAGAACATTTGCATCGATTTAGAAAAAGAAACAAAAAGACAACAGAAAAAGAAATAAAACGATAACAGAAAAAAAAAGATTATATATACCATACCCCTTACCCCTCGCTTTCATTTATCACTAGCATTTCAAACTAAATTTATTTTAACATTTGTTCCCCCTATTATTTATTTTTATTCTATATGTTCTACTCGTCTGTTGATATGGTAGATAACAGGAGCATCAGACACAAGGTTTTCACAATCACAGAGTCACATTGTGAAAGTTCTGTCATTATACAGTCATCTTCAAGAAACATGCCTACTGGAACACAGCTCTACAGTTTCAGGCACTTCCCTCCAGCCTTTCCACTACATCTTGAACAACAAGGTGATATCTACTTAATGCGTAAGAATAACCTCCAGGATAACCTCTTGACTCTGTTTGGAATCTCTCAGCCATTGACACTTTGTCTCATTTCACTCTTCCCCCTTTCTGTCCAGAAGGTTCTCTCAATCCCTTGATGTTAATTTTAGCTAGTTCTAGGTTTTTTCTCAATCCCTTGATGCTGAGTCTCAGCTCATTCCAGGATCTCTGTCCCACGTTGCCAGGAAGGTCCACACCCCTAGGAGTCATGTCCCACGCAGAGAGGGGGAGGGTGGTGAGACTCTCGTCATGTTGGCTGGAGAGAGAGGCCACATCTGAGCAACAAAAGCGGCTCTCTTTGGGGTGACTCTTAGGCCTAATTTTAAGTAGTCTTGACCTATCCTTTATTGGGTTAAATTTCATATGAACAAACCCCAAGAATGGGGGCTCAGCCTATAGCTTTGGTTGTCCACACTGCTTGTGAGAATATCAAGAATTCAACTTGGGGAAGTTGAATTTCTCCCCATTCTCACCATTCCCCAAAGGGGGCTTTGCAAATACTTTTCCACTCACTGATTGAATCACTCTGGGATTCATCGGGGCATCACTCT
>PVIY010048876.1:0-17069 GCA_004026745.1 Myrmecophaga tridactyla
TTATGTCTGGGTTTTACAGTTATGGATGAATTTTATCTTCTTACTTTCTTTTTCTGTTTGCTCATATTTTAAAAACTGTCTTTAATAAGTATATGTTTTATTTTGTTTTTTCCCTTAACAACCTTTATTTCTCAAAGAGAGGAACTTAGAATAAGGATTTACCTTTTTTGGTGATCCAATGATCTCTATAAACATCTTATTCCTGTAACAATTTAAACAAGTTTGCTGTAATCTCAGATCACATTCAGTTTAGTTCAATAGTTAAAGTTACAGGTGTAGAATAATACAACAGAGGATTTAGGGATTCCATTTAGAAACCCCACAGTGCTATCAGTATCTGATGTGGTCAGCTGCTTGGGAGTGGTCTACTAATGGGGCATCACAGTCAGGTAGAATTCAGAACAAAATTTAGGAATTTTATGAGCTCTATCACTGGATACACGACTGCTCCTCACTTACCTCCCAGTAAAAGGAATGGTACAACTTTTATCATCCTAAAACCAAATAATGAACATAACATGATTGAAAAATTAAGAAAACAAGGGGATAGAACTTAGTGATAAAACTACAGGGAGCTTTGAACTCTTGAAATGATTTTTCTACAGTCTTCATATGATGTAGATCCATTGTAGAGACTAGAAGTCATCCCTAGGGATGATGATTTTGATGTTTATATCTTCAGCACATAATATCAATTTGCATTTTGTGTATGAAATCCAGGTTTGCTAATGTCAAATGTAGACTTTTAAGTATAGTTTGCACTGTCAATGTAGACTTTTAAGGCTACTTGGAGGTTTCCACAGAAGGAAGCGAGAATCTGGTTCATTCATAATAAGTCCATGGAGAAAAAGAACATTTGGCAAAATTAATGAACAAATGTTAGGGATGTTAAGTGTAGAATGAATGAATATGCAAATGAGTGAATACAACATTCACAGTCCTATATTGAATTAAGTTCTTATCACGGATTGTTTACCCATACTATATGCGAAACTTCTAAGCTCAGTTGGTATATTTCTAGTATGTTAGGGGTCACTTGATGAGAGAGAACAGTTAAAAATCTGGGACCTAATTCTTCTAACTTGGGAAAATCCCCTCATTTTGGAATGTCTGTCCCAAAATCCTTATGATAGAAGAAGAAAGTAAAATTCATCTAGAAAAGAAGCAAGAGTGAAAGATTGAGAGACTGCCTTCAAATTCTACTTCCAAATGAAACTTCCAATCTTTTAATTAAACCAATCTAAGGCACCCTCAAAATAATCTTTCTTCAGAATCTTAAATCTTGACCACCTGTCACTTTCTGAAACTCCTTTTAATGATATTTTTCATTTTATTTCTTAGAGAAATTTAAGGGAAGGAATGGACAGCAAGCACAAAGGAGAGAAGACAAAAATGGTGAGCTGTTAACAGTTTTAAAATATACTAAAGCAACTTATTTTTAATGAAATAGATTGCATTTTCTATCAGAATTCACATTTTCATACTTCAAAAAGATACAATTAACATGCATGATAAAAGCATGTGTTCATTTTTTGGATTAAAACGAGGGAGTTTCCCTGAACTCAGAATAAAGGATTCATATGATTAGTGGAAAGAAAAAAATTAAAATTTATAAACTTGGAACTGGAGCTAGGAAAGAGTTACAAGAGATTTTGTTGTGAGACTATCCTAAATATTTCTTGGCTTTGTTTTATTAGCACTAAACTATGACATCTTCCATTTGAAAGAAATCTGCTTTGTTTTTGATTCTCTAAAAGATGGTTTCCATCATTTCTCTTTTGGCAGACACCCAGATGTTTAAATTCTTCTTTCATCTGGTTGCATTTTGTTATTTTCCCAGCTTACGCTGTCCTAAACATGCCACTTGTGAGTCTTGGAGGTTTACAGGTGTCTATCTTGATGCATTCTCTGGTAACAGTTGCTTAGCTACATCTCAAATCTTTTGTTCTTTGCCCAGGGATCAATCCCACCAAGCATCCAACAGTGTGAGCTATTCTTTTGATTGTCCTTCCATACCTTTGCCCTTTCTTCTGCTACAACCAGCATGCCAGGCACTAACTCTTGAGCTTTCCGCATCAACTTTGTTTTTGTCTGATGCTAACATGGTACTTGTCCAGTAGAACCCATAGACCTCTGGGATTCGCCTCAGGATTTTCTCTCCCATTGGAACTCTGTTCTGGATAACTTTTTTTTTTTACATGGGCAGGCACCGGGACTCGAACCTGGGTCCTCTGAATCGAACCCGGGTCCTCGGGCATGGCAGGCAAGCATTGCTACCTGCTGAGCCACCGTGGCCCGCCCTGGATAACTTTTTATTCATGTATACAGCTATGCATTTTTCTTTTATACTAACTGACACAATTATTCTGTCTTTCTCAATGTCTTCCTCTAACCTACCAGTATATTTTTCTTCATAGTTTGGCAGACTTTTCAGGTTTAATGATTACTGCAACATTTCCTTAATGCAATCCACGTATTTTATTTATATTTTTAAAAATAATTATCCTCCATAGCATACATGTAACACTCACTAATGAGACCAAAATGCATAGCACAACCCAAGAATAAACAGCCACGAAAGACTCTCCTAATCAATAATGCTACTTCTGGGCATAAGTCAAGCCCTTTAAAAATATCTTAACTTTCTCAAGTAATCAGGGACAAAGATATAATTTGATAATTGTTATGATCAAGTTTTCTTTAGTTCCATTTTATTTATTTATTTTTTGCATGGGCAGGCACTGGGAAACGAACCCGGGTCCTTGGCATGGCAGGTGAGAACACTGCCTGCTGAGCCACCGTGGTCTGCCCTCAAATTCTATTTTATTTTTGATTCATATCCTCTGAATTGTTGGAGTTTTATCACCTCCAGGGATGGCAAGCTCATTTCATTCTGAGGCCAGACATTCCATGTTGGGAAACTGGTTTTTCAAACAATCTTTCTTTTAAAGCACTATAGTCTATCAACAGGCTACTTCCATCATTTCCAATTAGTTCTCGTTTACTCATTCAACAAACATGCACTGCTAACTCTGGTGCCAAAGTATTAGGGATTAGAGATTCAGAGATGGAAAGGCTAGAATCACTGTCCGAGGACCTCTTATCTCCAATGAGGTCCCGACTCAGCAGCATATAAACAGATAATCATAGTGTGAGAGCTGTGTTGTCATAGGTGTGGCCACAGGCCTCAGGCAAGAGAGAAGGGGACCGATAATCTTTCATGGGGAAGTGGGGAGGGAGGTGGGCTGTGAAGCCTGAGAACTGGCACCCCCAGTAGAAAAGACTAGGAAGATCCAGGCAAATTCCTTTTATTACAAATGTAAAAACTCTTCAATCTGTCAGTCTGATAGGTACATACAGCACTCGTGTTTACCTTGAATAGTCTCTTCTTCAAGGTGCATTTATTTTCTAAGAATGTTTCAACCAGTATAGCTTCCTTGGGAAGGTTTATCATGACCTCCTCTCCCTCCCTTTTACTCTGCCCCCTATAGCGTTTGATTAAAGTCCCTAATTTTCTCTCATGGCACTTATCGCTTATCATAGCAGTTATCCCAACTGAAATTAATTAATAATTGGTGTGATCTTTCTTTTATTAGCTCTCCATTCCTCGAGAATCTGAAGTCTAAATTATCTAGAGTTATCCAGAGTCAAGATTATAAACCCCATGACTGCACTCATCCATTCTATCTCTAGAGCCAAAGAGTAAAAGTAGACTGAATGGCATAGTAGAAATACAATATATATTTGTAGAATAATCACCAGTGAATAAATACACCATTTCTTACACAATGTGGTTTCTGGTTCTTTTACATAAACCAGCTCCAGTTGGTTGAATGTGTAGATTATAGAATTCAACCTATGTTTTCAGATTTGTCTATTGTACATCTATACACAGGGAAGTGACCTCCAGGAAAAGGCACTTTACAAGTCATAAAAGGCCCTAGATGTGGAATTCTATGTCAGAAAGGGAGCAGAAGAAACAGACTTTCCAAGATCCTAAAGGGTAAATCACAGGGTTGGGAATCAAAATCCCATACACAAAGAGTACATGGCCAGGCCAGACTCTTCCCTCCCTGACTAGCTCGGCCCATTCAAAGCAAAGGGCACTCATGAAACCCAAGGCCTTTGTGACAGACTCTATAACATTTTCTCTAGGTTTCATATTCTCGAAATACAACAGTCTCTTAAAAACCACAGAGAAGTTTTTTAAATCTAAGTTCCAGCCAAACAAAACCATTGGTCATTTCCCCAAAATACCTACTTGTCAAAGCCATTTGCTCCCTTGAAAAGTGCTTCTTCTACTCTGTATTCATCAGTGTTCTCCGAATTAACCATCACTCACTCACATCCATCTCTACCTACACAAACTCTATCCATTGCCTCCATGATACCTCCCAGCCCTCACATTAGGAAAAAACCTCTCTTCTCTGGCTTCACACTTGACTTATGACACTTGTTGAGGTATGTTTTATTATATTTATACATACGTCTCATGCCCTTAAGGTAGACAGAATTCTAAGTTAGCACCCAAGATTCTCATCCCCTGGTATTTACATGCCCTTTATAATCTCCTCCCCCCGAGTATGAGCAGGATTTGTAACCAAGAGGAGATATCACTCACATGGTTATGTCACATTATATGGCAGAGGTATTTTGAAGGTGCAAATAAGGTCCCTCATGAGATGACTCTGAGTTAATCAAAAGGGAGGTCATCCTGGGTGGGCCTGACCCAATCAGGTGGGCCCTTGAGATCAGAGAGATGTGAAGGAAAAGACTCTCTTGCTGGCCTTGAAGGTGCAAACTGCCATGTTTGGGAGGGGGCCACATGCTGGGGAATGGCGGGAGGCCTCTACAAGTTAAGCACAGCCCCTGGGTTAACAGACAGCAAGAAACTGGGGGTTTCAGTCCTGTAACTGCAAGGACTTGTAGTGAGTTGAATAGTGCCCCCTCAAAAAGATCTGTCCAAGTCTTAACTCCCAAATCCTGTGAATGTCTTATTTGGGAAGAGGGTCTCTGCAGATGTAATTAAATTAAGGATCTTGAGATGAGACCCTCGTGGATTTAGAGTGAGCTGTACACTGAATGACAAGTACCCTTATAATAGAGAAGCATGGGGAGATTTGAGACACACAGACACAGAGAAAGATACCAGGGAGAAGGCCATGTGAAGACAGAGGCAGATATTGGAGTTATGTTGCTACATGTCAAGGAATGTCTGGAGCTACTAGAAGTTGGAAGAAGTAAGGAAGGTTACCTCTTGAGCTTCTGGAAGGAGTGTAGCCTTATCGATACCCTGATTTTGGACTTCTGGTCTCCAGAAAACATGAGAGAATAAATTATTGTTGCTTCAAGCCACCAAGTTTGTGGTAATTTGTTATAGCAGCCCTAGCAAACTAATACAGACTAAGTTAAAAGATTACCCTGCGTGGGCCTGACATAATCAGGTAGGACCTTAATGTCAGAGCTTTGAAGGGACTCTCCTGCTTGCCTTGGGGGAGCAAACTGCCCTGCAGTACAAGGGTTTATGGGCCGCAGAATGGCAGGAAGACTGTAGGAACTGAGCAGAGCCCCCGGGGAGCAGCTGGCAAGGAAGCAGAGATTTCAATCCTACAACTGCAGGGAACTGAATTCTGCCAATAACCCTCAGCCTCTGATGAGCTCACAGTTCCAACTGACACTTGATTTCAGCCTTGCTAAACAGAAGTCTCTGCTAACCCATACCTGGACTCCTGACCCAAGAAAACTCAACTAATAAACGTATGTTGTGCTGAGCTCCTAAATTTGTGATAATTTACTCTGTGGTGATAGAAACAAAATTACCCACCGAAATGGATGGCTCTAATTTTTGCATCTCTTTTGATTTGATGCAGTTAGTGACACTTGCTGTTACAGTTAGCATTCAAAGATTTTGAAGATGACTCAAAGAATAAAATTTAGTATGTGGTCTCTATAGACCCTGTTTCTTCAGAACTATTTTCAATGAAAAGTGAAGTCAAGAACCTTTAGCTTGTCACTAATGAATAGAGTCTTGTGGTTTATAAAGATTCAGGAGACATGAATTTGAATCCTGGTTCTGTCATTAAATAACTGGGTTTGCCTTGAACAAGTAAAGCCAATTAACTTCTTGACATGCTATCTATAAATAACCATTATAATGGCTACTACTTATTAAGAAACTCCCATGTTTCAGGAACTGGAGGTATATTATTTGTGAATCCCATTACACCACTGCCAAAGAGGCATTATTTTCATTTTACAGATGAAAATAGTGAGGCAGAGAGATTAGATACAATACTCAAGGTCATGTGGTCTGTGCATGATCGGTTAGTGATTTACAGATTTGCCTGACTTGCAAACCTGAACATTTGCATTTAAAGTGAGGGATACTTTCAAGTCCTCTCTTAAAGGATCATCCTACAAATACAGAAGACTGTGTGTTTCCCACAGCACAAGTCAGGGAGACAACCCTCATCCCCACCCCAGCACTCCCCGCCCCTCACCTCTGAGTTGTGTCACATCTGCGATGCTGGCATTCTCAGTGCAAGGGGTTGAGGTAATGACAACCACCCCGAGCCCAGGCAGGAAGACTGCACAGATTTACAACTCGTTCACTTAGACTAGTGGGAAGGAAGTCAAGCGTGAACTTTCTGAGCTTCAAAGATATTCTCAGAGCCCATTTGGGAATAAGCTTAGATCTTCAAATTTATCCAAAGTTTAGCAAATTCACAATGAAAAATGTAACAGTTCCTCTAAATTGAAGTTCATCTCTTGGCAGTTTTGGAAGGTGGGAGAAAATGCCAACAATAAGGACTTGGAAGGAAATAAATCTTTAGGTTCCCTAAAAGCATGGATAGTATTATAGAAGACATATGGAGGATCCCATACTACGTAGAAAAAACAAGTTCATAAATGTCAGCTTTGCAGCATCGATGTCAGAAGGGTTTAAGCAATCCACATTTAACTTTCATGAGAAAACGTGCTAGAGGTACCCATTTGCTATTGAGAACTAATCATTCTTCACCTGAGCTATTTTGGGGAGGGGTGGGTGAAGAGGGAGAGAGATAAGTTTCACTATCCAGAGCAAGAGATCAGCTTTTTTCTTCCAAGCAGATAACATTTAAAATATCCCACTCTTTAAAAACTCTGCTGACTACCAAAATGGTGAAGGGGCCACAATATGAGCCTCTAAGGCAGAAGACTTGAGTTCTGAGTCTTTTAGGGTCTCATTGTCTTCAGCTATACAATACAAATGATCATCATGGCATCTGCTCCTAGGCCAGTGGTGAGGATGCAATGGGATATGTCCATCCAGTCCTGTTCAGCAGATATTAACCAAGGGCCTCCTTCCTATCATTCAGAGTGACAGAAACAGAGATGAAGGAGACATCTCATTTTCATCTCACCCCCAACAAGCTGCCAGATGGTCCTCGTGTATGAAATAATTTTATAAACACAAAGCCTTCTTAGAATGTTTGTCATCTTAACTCATTAACCACTTCTGGAGTTTATTGTTGGACACAGCTGAAAAATGCCAAGACAAGAACCTAGTAAGTGTCTGGGTTACTTTTTTTTTGGCAAATTAAAATATCAAAGCAAGAATTACTTATTTTGGACTACAAACTGGAATCTGTAACAGTGTCTCTTTTTTTAGAAAAAAAGCACAGTTAATATTGGAGCGTCTGAGGTTTTCATTTTTTTCCTTTCCAAAGAAAAATAATATGTAAAACTGCAATTCAAAAACAGGGTATGAGGAGAAGATAAATGGTGTTATATGCTTCCTTGTTTCCCTGGGGATGTGTGCGGGTTTGAAGCTGTAGGTACCCCAGAAAAAAATATGTTCTTAAATTTATTCCATTCTTGTGAGTGTGAACCCATTGTAAATAGGATCCTTTGATGAGGCTACTTCAGTTAAGGCGTGACCCACCATATTCAGGATGGGTCTTAATCCTATTACAAGAGTCCTTTATACCGGAATGAAATTCAGACAGTGATGTTGTAAGCCACAGAAGCAAGAAGTGGAAATGAAACCCAGAAGAGAAGGAAGAGTTCAGCAGACACCACCATGTGCCTTGACACATGACCAAGGAACCAAGGATCACCAACCAGCAGCTAGACCCAGAAACCTTCATGTTGATAATGCCTTAATTTGGACATTTTCCCAGCCTAAAAACAGTGAGCAAATAAATTCCTATGGTTTACGATAACTCATTTCATGGTATTTGCTCGAGTAGCCAAGGAAACAAAAACGGCAGGTCACCTTCCCTTCTTCTCCTGAAAGGTCTGAATGGAGGTTGTGCCAATTAAACAGAGCCATGTATGGTGCCGAAGCCCAGAGCCAAGAATTGGAAGAACACTGGAAACAATTGTTAAGAAATCCAGTGGGACCTGGATCTGGATCCAGTGGGACCTGGGGAAGGATGCTGCAAATATCTAATGAAAGATAAAAAAAACTTCTGAGAACTTCCATAACTAATGTTGATAAGGCGATGCTGAAGATGGGCCTGGATTTAATAAATCTTTTAATATTTCCACAGCTGGGCCTGCTTGCATGGTGCTGGTGGACCATTTTCTTAAATAAGGCAAGGTGCTGGTCTGACATTAGTTTAACAAGGTAATTATCAAGTGAAAAATAGCTGCCGCACTGCTGTGAACCTGAATAATAATTCTCATAATTACTGATTTTGGGCCTATCTAGTAAAAAAATAATAGAGCTCTAAGTACTAAAGCATTTTATAGGAAATACATTCGGGTACAGAGTCTAGAAGTATGGAGGACTATTAAGGATATAATTAGCAGTTTATTTACATAATCAGTCAAACACCATTTATCATTTCTCTTATGGTCCTTTTTGAAGGAAGACACACACAAGTATGAGAGTGTTAACGTTACGCATGCAACCTTGAAAAAGTTGATTATTTTTATTTTACTAAAGCTTGCAAATTCAACTTCCCTAAATTCCTCAACTGAAAACTGGGTAAATGTAGTTGAATGCATCAAATGCTGTTAGTCCTTCACATATATGACATAAGAAATCTTTTCAGAGGAAATTGTATATGGTCAAATACATCACTATGTGATTTTGATTTCTGGAATATTTTCAAAGCTTGCATTGATTCCTAAAATATACACACAAATAGTCATCCTTTTTCTGAGAGCCACCTCAGGTGGCTGCTTTTTATTCAGAATACAAGTGTAAAATGGGGATACTCTGTGCACCTGTGAGCGAGGAACTTCCCAAGTATTACTGACCAGGCTTGTCTCAATTAGATTCTGAAGAAACTTCTTTGTTTTTCCATTGTTTTCAGCATAACTAACTAATCCTGACATAGCAAATGGTGCATTTTCTAAAGTAAACCAAAGACAGACAATCAAACCGTAAATAAGAGTACTCAAAGGCAGGAATAAGTAAGAGAGAAGAAATTTTGGAAAGGCCTGTAAAAATAATGGAATGCACTTTTTGCACTAGAAAAGATGGCAAACATATTCCAATGTGTAAGTGAAAAATTATAATGTCTCCTAAAAGGGAGTGGCTTTATTACAGTGCTCACACACAGCCTTACTTTCTCCTTCTACAGATCTTCAAAATGATTATTAATGTCAATTGTTGCCAATTTCAAGTCCTTATGACTTGTTGAAAAGCCAAAGATGCATATTGCTTCAAGGTAGATCCCATCATGGTATATATTAGAAACAGTAACAGTTGGGAAAAGATGAACTTCATAAAGGTAAACAAACCCAGCATAATGGTTATGTGAAGCTGATTCTCTTGAAATGAATAATAAAAGCAAAAATACATGAAGGCACCAAGTTCTGTACGCTCCTGAATTCAAATACTACAATATGACTACCTTGATTAAACAATAAATAATGAAACATACCCTGATGGGTAATTTTATTATGGAGTTTCTACATTCTTAATGAAATCCACCTGAATATTGCTTAATATAGTTGTTGAAGAATGCTAATTTAACCTGACTTCAACATGTGCTTTATTTTACTCTATCTGCATAAAATGTATTCAACAGCTGAAAACATGACAACAAATACGAAGATTAAGCTCTACACTAGCTTGTGGGGAGGATGCCTCAAAACAGCGCTCTTTAAAAGAGAATAATATTGAAAAATATTGAAATATTGAGCACGTGGACCAAAAAGTAAATCAAAACCTCAAATACCATTGAGGACAAGTACTATGCTAAGGAAATATTGCATCCTTCTCAGTTTAACACTAATTTTTTCAAAATACTTTATATTTTAAAAATGGTACCAATGTTACATTGGATATAAAGTCTAAATACCTGGTTGAAGCATGAGTAAGAACAGGTTCATAAACAGAGGCAGAGGGTATCTATAGAAAAGATATGGCTACAATCTGCCAATAGTCAAGTCTTTGAAACAATATATCACTAGATGTTCACCTCCTCCAAGGTAAGAGGTTTTGCTTGTTCATCTTCTTATTCCCAGAACACAGAAAGCTAACTATATGTGGAAAATACTCAAGAAAGCTTAAATTTTAAAAAATAGGTGTTCCCACTGAAATTATGCCCAATAAGATTCAATCTACCCCAATCAAAATTCCAACAACCTTATTTGCAGAGATGGAAATGCCAATCATCAAATTCGTATGGAAGGGTAAGGGGCCCCAAATAGCCAAAAACATCTTAAAATTGGAGGATTCATACTTCCCAATTTAAACTTATTACAAAGCTACAGAGACCAAAACAACATGGTACTAGCACAAGGAAAGATTTATAGACCAAAGGAATCAAATTGAGTGTTTAGAAATAAATTCTCACACCTATGGTGAACTGATTTTTGACAGCATGCCAAGTTCACTCAGTGGGAAAGAATAACCTCTTCAACAAATGGTGCTGGGAAAACTGAATAACCATATGCAAAAGAATGAAAGTGGACCCCCTACTTCACTCCATATGCAAATATTATCTCAAAATGGATCAAAGTCTAAATATAAGAACCAAAACTAAAAATACTGGAAGAAAATACAAAGAAATATCTTCAAGATCTAGTGTTGGGCAATGGTGCTTTAGACTTACACAAAAAGCATAAATCACAACAACAACAAAACTAGATAAATGAGACTTAAAAAGCTTGCTCATCAAAGGACTTTAACAAGAAAGTAAAAAAAGAAAACCCACAGAATGGAAGAAAATAATTGGATACAATATATTTGATGAGGGTTTTATATCCAGAATATATAAAGAATTCCTACAACTCAAGAACAAAAAGACAAACCACCCAATTAAAAAATGGATAAAAAAATAGAGTTGAATAGACATTTCTCCAAAGACCTACCTATAAGCATTTTAAAAGATGTTCAATGTCATAAACCATAATGGAAAAGCAACTCAAAACCACAACGAGATACCATTTCACACCCACTAGAATGGCTCCTACTAAAACATGGAATATAAAAGTATTTGGAGAGAATGTGAAGAAATAGGAATGCTTGCTCACTGTTGGTGGGAACTTAAAATGGTGCAGGCACTGTGGAAAAAACAGTTTGGGAGTCCTCAAAGTATGTATTACCACATGACCCAGCAATCCCACTTCTAGGTATATACCCAGAAGAATTGAAATCAAGGACTCGAACAGATATTTGCACACTGATGTTCACAGTGGAATTATTTACAATTGCCTAAAGGTGGAAGCAACCCAAGTGTCCATCGACAGATGAATAAATAAACAAAATGTGGTATATACATGCAATGTTATATTGCACAGCTATAAATAGGAATGAAGTTCTGATGCATGCAACAGCATGCAGGAACCCTGAACAGATCATGTTGAGTGAAATAATATTGTATGTGATCTCACTTAGAATTTGCAAATTCATAAAGTTAGAAACCAGAGTATAGGTTACCAGGAGCTGGGTGGGGGTGGGGAGTGGGGAATTAATGTTTAATAGGTACAGAGTTTCAGTTTGCAGTAAATGGAAAGTTTTAGCAATGGATGAAGGTGATGGAGGTGCAACTTTATAAATGTAATTAATACCACTGTCTTGCATATTTGAAAATGGATAAAATGGGAAATTTTAGGTTGTACATAAGTTACCAGGAAAAAAAAAAGCACTTAGAATTGTACAACAAAAAGAGTGAATCCCAATGTTAACAGTGGGCTATATTTAATAGGATAATTATAATAATATTGTCTTATAGTTGTAACAATGGTATCACACTAAAGAAAATGTTAAAGGGAAAACTGTGTGTGACAAGGAGTTATACCGGATCTTTACTTTTGCATGATTTTTCTGTAAACTCACAACAACTGCAAGGAAGGAAGGGAGGTAGGAAGGGATGGAGTGAGGAAGGAAGGACAGTTTTAAAAGAGAAAGATTTTTTCTAAAGGAGATTGAAGTTAAAAGCATTGCTGAGTCCTACATAGCCTACAAAATTTGATGACACAAATGGACTCCTCAAGAGGTTGGTAGACTATGTGCAGAAAATATTCCACCAGCCCATGGCCCAAAACACTAAAGGAAAAATGCAGTCCTAGTGTGTAATTTGTGTAGATGTAATTTTCACTTGGTGTTTGGAATGTGAGTCTCAAGCCCTGGTTCCATTTGTGAACGAATTTCCAAATTGCTCTAGATATGTCCATTATTCCTATCACATAAAATGAGATGCTACATTCACACTGTGGGGGTGAACTTCTTAAAACATGCTAAAAACAAAGGTGGACCATTGTCCCTGTGGGCTAGATAACCAGACACTTGGAGTCTTATTTGTACTATTTACCCTACTATATCATTTTCAGCTCACAAATATTTACTGAATACCTTATATTTACAAGGCACCCTGATAAGACATTTTCTGTTATGGGTTTAGGAAACTGAGCTTTTTAGAAGGTTAGAAAGAAGTCGTTGCCAGCCTGAGTCTTGATCAGCTGGAAGTTTTGATGACTTTCTCCTTAATGCATCATTCTACTGTTATAATATGGAAATATTAATTAGAGTTCATTGTTTATGTGTCTGTCTCCCTTGTTAAAGTGTAAGCTCCTTTAAGGCAGTCAGCTTTCATGCTGATCTGTGCTTGTTCAGCACCTGTCCAAGCCTAGTTACCCATTATGCATTAACCTTCTGGCAACCTATACTCTAATTTCTGTTTCTATGAGCTTGCATGCTTTCTAGTATTTTCTTTGTATTTGCCATAAGGCTAAAGTTTAACATACTAAATTTATAACAATCTGTTTGCTTTGATACCAATTTAACTTCAATAATATATACAAGCTATGTTTCCATACTCCTCCATCTCCCTACTTTTATGCAGTTCTGCCACAAATTACATGTTTATGCATTACGTGTCCAAAATCACTGATTTATCATTACTTTTTACGTGTTTGCCTTTTAGATTCTATAGGGAATAAAAAGTGGACTTACAAACCAAAATTGTAATAGTATTAGCATTTATACTTAACCATGTCATTACCTTCAATGGAGAGCTCTATTTCTCCATTTGGCTTCAATCTATTGCCTATTGTCCTTTTCTTTCTATCTGCAGAACTCTTTCTGCCTCTCTTATAGGGCTGGTCTAGTGGTGATAAACTACCACAGCTTTGGTTTATCTGGGAATGTCTCCTCATTTTTTAAAGACAATTTTGCTGGATATAGAATTATTGGATTTTTTTGTTTTCAGGACTTTAAATAAGTCATACCACTGCCTGCTTGACTTCATGGTTTCTGATGAGAAATTGGCACTTAATCTTACTGAGGCTCTCTTGCATGTGACATGTTGCTTCTCTCTTGTGACTTTCAGAATTCTCTATTTTTAGCACTTCACAGTCTGATTTTAATGCTGTGGGTTTATTTTTATTTTTATTTTTTCCTATTTACAGTTGGCTAAGTGTCTTGGATGTGTATGTTCATGTCTTTCATTAAATTCAGGATGTTTTCAGCCATTGTTTCTTTGAATATTCTCTTTGCCCCTTTCTTTCTTCCTTTTCCTGAGACTTTCACAATGGATATATAGGTCTGCTTGATGGTCTCCCACAGATTTCTCAGGATCTGTTTACTTTTCTTCATTCTTTCTTCTTTCTGCTCCTTAGACCGATTTCAATAGTTTTACCTTCAAGTTCTCTGATTCTTTCTCCTGCCAGCTCCAATCTGCTGCTGAACCCCTCTAGGGAATTTTTAATTTCTGTTAATGTGGTCTTCAGGTCCATTTGGTCCCTTTTCATAATTTCTGTCTCTATATTGTTTCTCTTTGCATTCATCTATCATTTTCTTGATTTATTTCAGCTTGGTCCATGTTTTCCTTTAGCTCTTTGAGGATATTTATGACCAAAATCTTATTCTGGTATGTCCCAGATCTGGTCCTCCTTCTCGATGGTTTCTAATTCTTTAGGTTCCTCCTTTGTCTGGGCCATGATTCCTTGCTTCTTTCTATGTTTTGTAACCTTTTGTTGAAACCTGGATATTTTTATATTTTAATGTGTCATTGCTAGAACTTAAGACCCTGAAGTGTCTTGTTCTTTAAATTTGTAAACAGCTAATGTTATAACAAAATTTTCCTTGAATGCTAGGCATTAACAGGGAAAAGGAGGAGGAGAAGGAAAAAAACCACCATTCTGCACTCCTTCTATAAAATGAGTTTGGAAAAATAGCTCCAGGCCAAAGCATATATGGGTCTCCCTGATCCTTTCTGTACATGTGCCTTGTCTTGGGCAGGCACATGTGGCCCTGGGAATTCCCCAGTTTCCAAGGTTCCAAATGTCCCCTCTTCCCTAGGGGACAGTTTCCTCCCAGTTCTGGGCACTATACTGTATGTCCTGCTGCCAGAAGTTCCTTGCCCTAAGTTGTACAACTTGACTACTCTCCAATAGCATTCTGTAGAAGTGCTCAGTAAGCTATCTTTTGAATGCAAGGAAAGTTCTGGAATGGCGAATCCATCAGCCCATCATCAGACAGACTCAGCCAGACATACATGCTCCCTACAGAATGGGGACCAGACATCTGCACTGGGTGCATGGGCCAGCTCTGTGCTGAATCAGTGAGGGACTGGGCAAGGGCCAGCCAGGGCACTAAGAGATCCTACTGGTTTTAAGGTGCTTTTCTTCTTGATTTAGCACTCTCCTTGTTACTATTTTCCTTTAACTATTTTCTGAAGCTTTGAGAAAGATGATTCTCCCAGTTCTTGCTGGCTGTTTAAAGCTTCTGTAGGGGGACAGAGCCCTGAATCATTTCATTTTGTCTTCTTGACTGGGGTGGGGCTTGACAATGAACTTTAACCCCATGAAAACAGACCTAACAACCATCCCAGACTTCTTAACAGTTTCACTTATACCTTATATAATGGGAAAATAAAAAATCACCATATTGTAAAAGTCAATTATGAATATGATGATAATTATACCTTCAACTTGTATAGCACCGTACATTTATTCAAAGCACTTTTCTGTCCATTATCTCATGTGATCATTAGTGTAGTATTAGTGATGAAAGAAGAAGAATATCTGCTCAATCTATTGTTATGGGCAATTTGCAACTCTTGCTACCATCTATTTGAAACCACAAATGGGAAGAGATTCAATCTCCCTTTTCCCCTTTAAAAGTCAGTTCATCCATCAATTGTGGGCTTTCTCTCATGTCTCTTTCTCTAACTAGCCTAGGTTTCCCACCCATTAATATAATAAGAATATTCTCTTTTTGACTAACTTAGTTGATTTTATTAATTTAATATGAGTTTTAAATAAAATGGACTCAAAAGTAAATGTAAAGAATTTGTGATGAACTGCCTTCCTTCCAAGAACAGCCTGCCCTACTAAGACAATGTCTAGCAAATACCAAGAGTTCAATAGTTCTGAATGAGTCAATCAATGAATGAGTGAATAAACAAATGAACTTGAAATGGAAGTATACTTTAGTCCTAACTTAATTTGCTCCAAACCTCGCTACCCTAATGAAGACTGTTATTGAGGAAAGTCACTCAATCACAACAACTGAGGCTAGGGCCATCCAGAAACCATTTAGTGAAGCTCCATGATTTAAGGAAAGCATTTTCCGGAGTCATCTGAGACAATAATATCCATGTCATTATCCAACAGAGATGCCACGGTCACAGGCAGGAATCCATTCCAGTAATTAACCATCAAGAATAACTCTGAGCAAATGCATTCTTTACTCTAAGATAAATCTTTGTATGCAATCAAAATCCATTTCCTTTCATCTGGTTCTTGGTAAACAAGATACAGAGCTCAAAGATCCCCCCAGACAGCACCTGGCACTTGGTAGCATCCTCAAAAGCACCTTCTTCTCTGAGCAAGACGGGGGAATAGAAATCTCACCCTCTATCGACAGATGTCATAAGTGTGGTAGTTTGGACTTGTTTATTTATATCGACATCTTTCGATGACATCAGTCTTTCTCCTAATAGGTTATTAAATTCTTAGTGTTCCCATAGGAAGGAGAGAGGTCTCAACTGGCTCTGCCCAAAGCCAGAGATTTTCCTACTATGTGCTGAATGACTTACTGACTCACGAGAACAACCCTCTTTTTAAATTCCAGGTGCCTGGCATATCATAGGTCTTATCTTTTACCCTTATTCAGTCATTCACCCATTCATTTATTTATGCACTAAGTATTTATTGTTGTTTTCCATGGGTGGCATTAATTAAGCTCTCATGTAAATCTCTTTAATCTTCACAAGCTCCCTTGCATGTTAGCATTGTCATAACCTTGATGCTTATAGAGGAAGAAACCAAAGTTAAGAAAGTTTAAGCAACAAGCCAAATGCCACACAGATAGAGGAGCGAAGACTCTAAATGAAACGGTGTGGCTCCAATGCCCCTGATTTTAATCTCTGAATTAAAATCCATGAATGAAAAATAAATGAATGAGGAATGTTCAGAGGAATGGTCGACCGAATCCTCTTGCACTGGCTCAGGACCTCATGTACCAGCCACATGATTTGGTACCTTCCCAAATCCCAGCTGGACACTATAGAGAAATGATTCATAGAAAGGACATATGCACTGATTCTGGGCTTGTAAATCCCTTTTCCCCATGTTCTGCAGTTTGCATGCTTCTTGCATCAATTTTTTTTTTTATTTTTGCA
>PVIY010048877.1:0-17054 GCA_004026745.1 Myrmecophaga tridactyla
TTCAGTGCAAGAGCGAGGTGAAAAAAGTATTGGATTAGGGTGGAGGGAAGCCCTGGGTATTCGATGTGTGGCAGGTGTGCAAAGCCCCTGAGACAGATGGCTACAGGAGGAACGGCTGTGTATTACTTATCTTGGCTGCATAATAAGCGATCCCCAAACAAACAGTTGTTTCCTCACCCAGTTTCAGGAGGATAGGAACCGGAGCAGCTTAGCAGGATGATTTTGGCTCGGGGATCTCAGAAGGTTGCTGCTGTGCTGAGGGCTGGGGATGCATGTCCAAACAGCTCGCTCATCTGGCCATTGCAGAAAGCTCCTTTCCTTGCCATGTGGACCCCTTCATAGGGCTGCTTGTGACAGGAGGCAGCTGACATCCCGCAAAGTGAATGACATGAGAGAGAGCGAGCCATCAAGACAAAAGCCGTAATGGGTTTTATGACCCAGTATCAAAGCGGTGCATCTTCGCTTCTGTCCTATTCTGTCGGTCACAAGGACCAATTCTGGTTCAATGTGTGGTTTAGTTCCCCCCCCACACACACAACCCCGCTAAAATATATACCATACAAAAGGTTGGCTTAAACAATCAGAGTTTATTGCCTCATGGTTTTGAGGCTAGGAGAAGTCCAAAATCGAGGTGACAAGGTGAGGCTTTATCTTTAATGTGTGATGTTCGGGGGCTGGTCTCTGACTTTTCTGTATAACACAGCAATGCACACGGCAGCACCTTCTACTTTATCTTGCAGGTCCTGCTGCTTTCCAGCTACTGGCTGCCCCCTGTGGTCCTCTCTGTGTCTGAATTTCAATCTGTTCTTAAGGGACTCCAGGAATCCCATTGGAAGCCTAGCCTGCTTCAGTTGGGCCACCTTCTAAACTGAAGTCAGGTCTTGAGGAGATCTTATTTATAACAGGTCCACCCACCAGAATGGAGACCAAGACCAAGGGCATGTCCAGCCAACTCAATCCACCTCCATGTGGGAGGGACCACACCTGTGTGAGGAGGTAGGGATCACTGGAGGCCAAATGGGAGGCTAGCTCCCAGGGGCTCCAAGAAAAAAAAAAATGAATTCATAGATGGCCTGATGTTTTTAATGTACCCAAATGACATTTATACTTCCAATGCAGGGTTTGGCGATAAATAAGTAATGGGTACATAGAAAATAAGCCAAAAAAAAAAAAAAAGGCAATTATTAAGTCCAGGAAAAATAAGAGGTTGTGCAAGAAAGGAAATGCAATTACAATATATTTCTTGCAGTGCACAGTATATGCAAAGAAACACTAATGCGTACATTGAATTCTGATTTAGTCAAAAAGTTGGAGGATGAGTGGAAGGAAGCGTGTGGGAGTGTGTGTGGGGGGGCTGTGTGGAAGACACCAAACATTCACCCTTACCCCATAATAGGAAGTCTGTGGCTGATTCCTAAAACTAGGAGTGGGGGGCAGGGGGAAGAGAATATTAGCAAATTATTTAGAAGTAAATACCAGAAGAAACAAGAAACAGCTAAAAGGACAGAAAATTTGGCTTCTGAGAAGAGAGAGTCAGGGAAGGAGGGGTGGGTGGGAAAGGATGTGCTGTTTTCCATGACAAGCTCTTACAGAACTATTTGATTACTTAAACCATGTACATTTATGACTTGGATAACAAATACAAATGAGCTTTAAATAACTAAAAAATGAAGCAAAGCAAATCCATGCCAGCCCACTGCCCGCTCCCAGCTGTCTGGTCAGGCTGCTGCAACCCCAGGGGAGGGCCGAGGGGGTGGTCTCTCCTCCCAGAGCAGCGCCTAGCCTAGGGTTCCCCAATGTCCTCGAGCCCGGGTCTGCTCCACCCCCCCCCCCCGTCACCCTGGCCCTCCTGCTGCTCCCCCCAACTTCCCTCTGAGTTGCTCTAGGTCTGTTTGGTGATCTGTCTCAGATCCCTCGCCTCCCATTTCCTCTGTCCCTCCCCCACGAGACTCCCTTGGGTCTGCCTGTGAAGTGGGGGCACCAGACAAAGGGAGGGGGCGCCTGCCCAGAACAGTCCCTGCGGGGAGGGGAGACCAACCCTGTCCAGGGGCACAGGGGCAACAGCTGTGCCCGGACCCCTGCCGGAAGGAGAAGTCACTGGCCGCCAAGGTGCCAGGGAGCAGGTGGGGGAGGTGACTCCCGCTTCCCGGGAGGTGAGCTGGGGATAGCGTCCGCGCTCTGTCATTTTCCTGACACCTCTCCTAATTACCCTGCCGCTCTTCATTCGGGTGTCAGTGCTGCCCCCGCCTTTGCCTTTAATTAATAATCGGGTAAAACTCCACGCAGGACCCAGCCGGGGCAGGCAGGAGGAGGTGGTGGTGGGGCGGGGTTGCCCGGGGTGGGTGGGCCAGGCTGGAGAGGACCCCCACCCCAGCAAGTGTAGGCTTCCCAGGCCTTCCCTGGGTCCTCACTGCTCTGGGGGACCAGAGGCTGGGGGCTGACTGCTGACAGAGGGCACCTGCACCTTGGGCACTGTCCCTGGAGTGTGGGGAGCCAGGCCTTAGAGCACCTGCCCAGGGCTACTCTCTCCTGCCTAAGCGCCAGTCATCCATCGTCACCATGCCACGAAGGAGGAAAGAGGCCCAGAGAGGTGCAGTGACTTAGTCACGCACACACAGCATGCAAATACAGAGGCAGCCCCTCAAGACCCCTTCGCAGAGTCAGGAAAGGGCCGGAGGGGGCTGGGAAGGGAGGGATGTGGGCACAGGCCTCCCCGGAGCACCAGCCAGACCCTGGGTCCTGGGGGGTGGGGGCCTCGGGCAGGGGCGCAGAGATGGAGACAGGTTAGCTGGAACATCTATTTGGATCTGGCTTGAATTATTGAGCAGCTCAGGACTTATTCTTAGTTCTTAGTTCTGGGGCGGGCTGTGGTCTGCGGGGACTGACACCCTCGTGGCCCTATTTTTAAGCCTCAGGTGCGGCAGAAGCATCCCTCAGCCCGCCCACCCCCACCTTCATCCTTGCTTTCCTGGTCTCCCATGAGCGCCCCAGACTGGCCGAGTGTACAGCGAGCAGATTCTGGAACTGGCTGCCAGCTGTGGCACCTTGAGGTCCTCTTCCTGCATTGGGGGGACAGGACGCCTGGGGTCCCCCGCCAGGTGTTCAGGCCTCACCCTGGCTCCCTCCATTTGCTTCTGTGTTCTGCCGGCCGCATTTTAACCGCCTGCCCCACATCCCCTCAGCCCGCCCACCGCACCTGTCCAGACCCACATACTCTGCTCCCATTAGTCCAGCCCTTGGGGAAAAGACCCCTACATACCCCGCCCCCCAGCTTTCTGCTGCATGTCTGGGCTGCACCCCCCATCCCCATCCCGCGGAGGGCCAAGTCTCCAGAATGGCATTGGCGTGGACATTAGACAGGTGGGGTGAGGGGCTCCAGGCACAGGGCCTGCGACTCACTCATCCTCAAGGCTTTAACCTCAATTCTGGTTCTTTAAGGTTCAGATTCCACCTCCAGGCTTCCATTCCAACTCTGAGTCAAAGCTTCCTCGACCCCCAGAACTTCCAGCCTTGGGGTACACACTGCCTTCTGTTGTCCTCCAATGGGCTCACCTGGAACCTTACTTTCCTGAAGTCAGACCCTTATCTGAGGAATCCATGAGGTGCTAGTTGCTGATGGGGTAGGATCTGCACCCCCAGTGCCTGGCCTCTGCGCTGCCTATTTGCAGGGAATTTTGCCTGAAGGCTGATGTGTCTGGACCTTCCTGCACAGGGTGGTTCCTCCAATACCCTACTCTGAGCCGCTCTCCTGATGGGGCATCTTAGGGTGGGGGTGGGAGTGGGAGTGGGGCGAGGGTGTTCTTATAAACTGCTCATAGGCCAGAATGACAGGAATAAAAGAGAAAAGACTTTAATCATTAAAATCAAAAATGAAAAGACATCACAGCTTAGCCAGGTGGGGGTGCCCAGCTTTCTGGTCAAGCAAACACTGGCCTAACCATTACTGCAAGGACATTTTGTGGACCTAAATCATTAGTCAGTTGATTGCATCTAGATTTCATTACATCTGTGATCAACTAAGGGGGGTGTCTTCTGCAATGAGAGAATCCAATCAGTTGCATTTGATCTAATCAGTTGAAAACTTTCAAGGGAGAGGTGATGATTTCAGCAATCAGAAGACAGAACTTTCATCTCTACCTCAGGCAATCAGCTTCTCCTGGAGAATTAATCAAAAACCTTCATTGGAGTTGCCAATTTGTAGCCTGCCCTATAGAATTTGGACTTGTGCATCCCACAGTTTGAGATACTTTTATTAAATCTCATATTTACAGATATCTCCTTTTGGTTCTGTTTCCCTAGAGAGTCCTGACTATGACACAGAGAATAATACTACGAACTATTAGACCACGTAGAAACAAACTATCAAAACTAACTTGAGAAGAAAAGAAAACCTGAATAGACCTATAATAAGTAGAGATTCAACGAATAACCAAAAACCTCCCAACAAAAAAAAGCCCAGAACCAGATAGTTGCATTGGTGAATTCTACCACACATTTGAAGAATTAATACCAATCCTGCTCAAACTTGCAAAAATAGAAGGAGCACTTCCTAATTCATTCTATGAGCCCAGCATCACTCTCATACCAAAGTTAGATAAAGATACCACAATAAATGAAAACTATAGCCCAATATCCTTTAAAAATACAGACGCAAAATTATTCAACAGAATACTAGCAAACCTGGGTGCATGAGAAGTTCAGTGGTAGAATTTTTGCCTGCCATGGGGGAGACTACGGTTTGATACCCTACATATGCACCCCCCCAAAATAAATAAAAACAAAATATTAGCAAACCAAATCCAGCAGCATATTAAAATTACTATATACCATAACCAAGTGAGATTTATCCCAGGAACACAAGAGTCATTTTATATATGAAAACCAATCAATACACCATATTAATAGAATAAAGGGAAAAAAAACCCCATAGGATCATTTCAACAGATGCAGAAAAAGCATTTGACAAAATCCAACACCTTTCATGATGAAAACACTTGCCTAATTAGGCATGGAAGGTACCTTCAACCTGATAAAGCATCTATGAAAAACTCACAGCTAACAACATACTTAATAGTGAAAGACTGAAATATTTCCCCCTAAGATCAGGAACACAAGCGGTTTTCACTACTTCTATTCAACATCAGACTGGAAGTACTAACCCAGGTAATTACACAAGAAAAAGAAAAAAAGCATCTAGATTGGAAAAGAAGAAGCAGATGGTGTGATCTTATATATAGAAACACCCAAAGACTCCATACAAAACATAATTATTAGAGCTAATAAACAAATTAAGCAAAGTTGCAGGATAAAATATTAATATACAAAAAACAGTTGTATTTCTATGCAACAGCAACGAACAACCCACAAATGAGATTAAGCAAACATTTTCATTTATAATAGCAAAAAAATATACTTATGAATAAATTTAACCAAGGAAGTGAAGACTTGTACACTGTAAACCGCAAACCACTGTCAAAAGAAAAAAAAAAACTGTTGAAAGAAAATGGGAAAGACATCTTTACCTGATGGTTTGGAAGACTCAATATTGTTAAGATGGCAATACTTCCCTGATTGATCTAGAAATTTAATGCAATCCCTCCCAAAATTTCAACTTTTTTTTGCAGAAATGGACACATGATCCTAAAATTCCTATAGAATTGCAAGGGATCCTGAATAGCCAAAACGATCTTGAAAAAGAACAAAGTTGTCAGACTTTCACTTCTCAATTTCAAAACTTACTACAAAGCTATAGCAATTTACTCCACTTGTATGAAATAGTTGGAAGACACAAACACATTGAGACAGAAAGCATAGTACAGGTTTCCAGGGTTGGACAGTGTGAAGAAATGGGAAGTTAAAACCTAGTGTGTGTAGGGTTTTGTTTGGGGTGTTGGGAAAGTTTTGGTAATGGATGATGGTGAGGGTAGCAAAACATTGTGAATGCGATTAATTCCACTGAATGGTTTGCTTGGGAGTGATTGAGATGGGAACATATATATTCCTACAATTACGTATGTATGTATGTATGTATATATATATGCAACTAAAGAGACAATGGCAATTAATGCAATTATATAAATATTATATAAATGCAATATTATATGGCAATTAAATGCAATATACAATCCTGGACTGGATCTTAACAATGTAGGAGAAAAGCCCAAAAGGACATTAATAGGACATATGAAAAAACTGGAATACAGACTGAAAGCATCTATCAATGTTAAGATTCTTGAACTTGATAACTATACTTAAGGTATAGTTAGAAATATCTTTATTCTTAGGAAATGTATGTGAAAGCATTATATATTCAAGGAGGATGAAGCATATAACCTACTCTCAAATGTTTAGAAAATGGGTAAGTAAATAGATAAATGATGATACATGGATAGAAAGATATAGCAAATGGGGCAAAACGTTAAAATTGGGGATCTGGGTGTCTGGAGTTGAGGGTAACTTGGAATCCTCTGTATGGGTTTTGCATTATTTTTGCAACTGTCCTATAAGTTTGAAATTATGTCAAAATATTAAGTTTAAGGAAAAAAGCTACAGCACTTAAAATAGTGTGACAGGGGCATAGGATAGACATATAGACCAATGGAATAGAATTGAGAGTCCACAAATACACCCATATATCTCTGGCCAACTGACTTTTGACAAAGGTCCCAAGACCATTCAATGTAGAAAGAATACTTTTTTAATAAATAAATGGTGCTGGGACAACTGATTGTTCAAAAGAATGAAGTTGAAACTCAACCTCAACATTATATATAAAAAATTAACTCAGGGCGGGCCACGGAGGCTCAGCAGGCAGAGTTCTCGCCCGCCATGCCAGAGACCCGGGTTCAATTCCCGGTTAACTCAAAATGGAGCAGAGTTGAATGTATGAGGAGAAACTCCTGAACTCTTTGAAGGAAACATTTGAATAAGTCTTCATGAGCTTGGATCGGGCAATGGATTTTTAATACGTCACCAGATGCACAGGCAACAAAAGAAAAAAAGACATACACTGGACTTCATCAAAATTAGAAACATTGTACAACAAAGGACACTATTAAGTGAAAAGACAGATTGGAAGCAAATATTTACAAATAATATATTTGATGAGTCTAATATCCAGAATATATTTTAAATATTGTTATAATTCAACAATAAAAAGACAATCCAATCTAAAATATGGGTAAAGGATTTTTAGACATTGCTCCAAAGGCATTCAAATGGTCAATAAGCACATGAAAAGATGCTCAGCATCAGATTGTTAGGGAGAATGCAATCAAAACCACAAGGAGACACCACCTCACACCCACAAGGGTGGTAACAGCCATCCTTGGTGAAGAGGTGGAGAAATTAGAACCCTCATCTATTGCTGGTGGAAGTGTAAAGTGGTACAGTCACCGTGGAAAATAGTTTGGCAGCTTCTCCAAAAGCCAAACAGAATTACCATGTAATCCAACAGTTCTACTCCTAGGTGTATGCCCCAAAGCTTATACGCAAATGTTCACAGCAGCATTACTGATAACAGTCAGAAAGCGGGAACCCTAATGTCCATCAGCTGATGACTGGACAAACAGAATGTGGTCTGTGCATACAACAGAGCATTATTTGGCTGTAAAAAGGGGATGGAATTGATACAGGCAACAACATGGACAAACCTGGAAAAGATTATTCTACATCGTAGATCCCATTTATATGAAATGTCCAGAAGAGGTAAAGCTGTTGTGACAGAAAGTAGATTGGCGGTTCCCAGGGTTTAGGGAGTGAGCAGCACTGGGTGTCACTGCTGTTGGGTAGGGGGCATATTTGGGATGATGAAAATGTTCTGCAATTTGACAGTGGTGATAGTTGCATAACATAGTGAAAAACACCAAACCCACTGAATTGCACACATTAGAATGCCTAAAATGGTGCATCTTATCTGAATAAAAAAGCCACAACTCACATATAAATTGTCCGCAGGTTTACTTCCTGACCTGCCCCTTGCTGGGGGGAGGGCTGCTCTCCCCAAGCTCCTGAGCAAGAGAGCAGCCATTCCAGCTCAGGTCCTTGGTCAGGAGAGGCCACTCTGACTCACAGTCTCTGAGGAATCCCCTGAGCCCTGGCCATCTCCACCCACTCCTTCAGGAGAGAGGAGGCCCCTCGGGGTTGAAGCTGCTGTATTTTGTGCAGAAACTGTAAGCTTGTCCTAGGGGGGCCTTCTGTGTGCCAGGCTCAGTGTGGACCCTGCCTTGCAGCTCCTTAGTGCCTCCCTGAGGATGTCCTGTTGGAAGGGGCTTTAGGTGGGTGCAAAAAGGGCAGAGGACGACCCAGTGCCCAGGAGGCTCGGTCCTGCCTGGCCACCCCCAAGGAGCCCACCTTCTGGGGCCTGTTGCTCTGGAGACCCTTCCTTCCTTCCATCGTTGGCATCCCTCCAGCCTTGCAGACACACACCCATCAGCGCTGGCCTCTGTGGAGCCCCACTTCCCCAAACCGACGGGCCTCCTGGATCTAGGACCACCTACGGGCCAGGGACTGTGCTCAGCCTGTTGCCTGTGTCTCACTGAATCTTCCCAGCTGTCTGGCGTGGGAGGAACTTTAGCCCCATGAGGGACCCGAGGTTCTGGGAGGTTCCGTGTTTTATCCAAGTCCTGGCTGGTAAGAGGCAGTCAGGATGCCAGGCAGCTCTGCCCAGCTGCGACCCTGCAACTCCCCCATCCTGATGGAGCATGGGGTGGGGGTGGAGCAGCTGTGGGCCCTCCAGCCCTGCCTGTAGTGAGGGGCTTATTCATGGCCCGGGGAATGGGGGGAGGGTAGGCAGGTCCAGGAGTGAGCAGCGGGATGAGGCAGGTCCCCGAGGGCCCTGGCCTGCCTGGGGCAGGCTTTGGAGCATGTCCAGGGCCCGGGGCTGCGGGGTGGCACGGTGCCCTCTGACTCAGCAGGTGGGTGGGACGCAGCAGCAGCTGCTGGGGCCCCCGGCCAAGTGCGATGTTTCGTTTTCCTTTCCCTGGAACAGTGGAAGTAGGAGTGGAAGAAATCCAGGCACTAGTGAGGCTACTGCAGCCAGCACCTCCCCTGCCCAGCCTAACGTGAGACCCTCAGCCCCCACCCCTGTTTTGGGGAGATGCAACCCCATGGTTCCTTGCCTGGGGGTGAGTGTGAGGGGAAGTTCCCTCCACCCCCAGCAACCATGCAGGACCACCGGTTCCCTGTCCCCACCTACTATGGCCCCAGGACCAAGGCTGTCCCTGGCAAAGGTCCCTGCCAGACTGCTCATGCCCAGCAATATCTGGGATGCCTAGTGAGCAGATTCTGGCCCGTCCCTCTGACACCAGAGGACTCTGCGGAGGCCTGGCCAGGAGGGAAACGACCCATGCCACCCCCAGACCACAGGGGCTTGTTCCTGGCCCAGCCGGTGGCCAGACTCCCTACTCTTCACTGACTTTTTGTCCATCACTGTAGAGTAGCAGGAGGGGCCACAGCTCTGAGTAATGTCAAATGTCACCTCGGGTTTTCTCTCCTGAAGATCCTCAATCCCAAATGCCATTGGTGTTGGCCGGAGCCCCAGCAGCCAGCAGCACACCTAACAGGTCAGGGGGCGCCTCGCGGGCTGAGCCAGGGCCTCCACCACCCACCCACAACGTGACAAGGGTCTACTGGGGGTGGGGGTGGTGGCAGCCTGCGAGCAGTGAGGGGCTCCAGCCAGGGCTCTCCCCTGGCCTGGATGGCTACTCCCTGCCACTGACCTACCTTCCCCCAACTGGGACTTGCAAAGGGGGACACAGTGCTCACATGTCCCTCCATTTGGCCTTGCCTACTCTCCTCCTACCCCGGGAGGTCTATGGGGGTGCCACAGGTCAGTTCTAAAGCCATAGGCACAGCCTGGTGTAATTCAGCAGGTTCCACTGGGGTTCTGAGGTGGGAGGGATCAGGGCGCACAGGGGGCAGGTGGGGGCTCCCAGGGAACCCCCGGCTTTGGGGCCTGAGGCAAGGAGGTGGCACCAGAGGATGAGGTTCACGATGCTGCGTCACCTGGGGAGACGGCACGAGGCAGGACAGGACGTTGACACCCAGGCCTGCTTTCCTGCCTGCAGGACTCCCCTTGAGCAGACACCTGTGGAACATGCCAGAACCTGATCATCTGCCCTGGGCCATCACACGAAGCCCCTTAAGTGCCTGGACGGCACCCATCAGCCCATGTGGTCCTGTCGGGCCCTTCCACCTCCGGCTCCGTCATTGCTCTGCCTGCCTGATTTGCCCCAATTCTGGACTTCTGGGGCCCAGGCCCTGGAGGAGACCTTCCTCCCCACAAATAAAAGGAGATGTGGAGACGTGGCACGGAGGGAGGCATTGAGAGCCCTGGGCCTCTCTGGACTGTTGCTCCAAGTTGCGAGTCAGGACAGCGGGGCTACTTGGAGAGGATGACACAAATGACAAACACCTCTATTGATTTATTTGTGTTCTCCGGCACCAGATTCCAGAGTCCATGGGGAACCCGGGGGGTCTAGGGCTGCTTGGCCCAGTGCCAGGGCTGTGGCTGGGTGGAGGGCAGGCCTGTCCTCTCCCATCATGCCCCCTGCCCACTGTCTCCCCGCTGGGACTTCTTCCAGAATGAGGAAGCTGCCAGTAGGGCCCAGTGGGGCTGGCACAGCCCCTCAGCAGCTGGGTGACAACTAGAGTTGCAGAGCTGGGCTGGCAGAGACAGAAGAGAGATTGCCATCCATCAGCCTCACACCCCGGTGACGTTGGGCTCACCTGGCTTCCTGGAACCTCTTTGGGGTTCCTCCACCCCCAGCTAGGATAGCAAGGTCCTGACACCCACCCTTGGGGTCCTGGGCCAGCCCCATCCGGCACCTCACATCCTATTACAGATGCTGGCAGGGCAACTGCTTCTCTGTTCTCACCCACCTCGCCCCCCTCGAGGCTGTCTGAGATGGGATAATGTTCTCTTCCGGCTTCCAGGCCACCACGTGCCGGCAGAAGCAGGCAGAGCACTGGCAGGGCAGCCAGAGGCCGGCACACACAGCAGGGATGACCCGAAGCCTGGTCACCCCTGGCCTAGAGCCACAAGGAAAAGGCGGAGGCCACTCTGGTGGCTGCTGGGGCTCATTCAAAGCTGTCCCAGAGTCCCCTTCCCGTGTCCCAGTCATTGGAGGACAAGCCCACACTCTCTGGATCTGCCCCTCTGCCTTGTACAGATCTGGCTTCTGCTGAACACACAGTGGTAGCTCCAAGGCACGGCCACCACGTGGAGAAGACAGGGCCCGGGCGGGGAGGGGCACCATCTCGGGGCTCGCACATGAGCTGGCTGGGCCTGCTGTGGTCCCCATGGTGGGGAGGTGGGGGGGTTCTCTAGGCTCACATGGTGGCTTTAGGGATCCCACCTGTTGCTGGGAGTGATGTTTTCCGCCATCCCTAGAGACAAGCCCCCCCCCCGCCCCCAGGTTTGGTCACTGTTCCCAGAGGCTGCAGCAGGAGGCAGGGTACCTCTGCGTCTCCATGGCACCCAGCTCTGCCCGACCACCAGCCCTGGCCCTATTGTTCCTGGACGCCTGGGCTTGGGGCTTTCAGATCTGTCCTGGGGCCTCGGCAGCGGTGTCTGCGTGGTCCGCCCTCACCTGTGGGCTCTTCCGAGTCTTCTTCGGGGCACACCTCAGGCCTCTGTGCATTCTGGCTCCTGGCAATAAAATAGAGAAAAGAGCAGCATCAAACTTGAGCCGGACTGGAAGGCTTCCTCATGCCTGCATGCGGTCCTGGGCAGCGGCTGCCGATGTGAGCAGACCACTGCCAGGGCCTGGGTTAGCAGGCCAGACATGCCCTGGATGTCAAGGGTCTGTATGCACTCAAGCCAACCCCAGCCCTGTGGGGGCTTAGGGGGTTCCCTTCAGGTTCCAGAGTGTTGTGCCGGGGCCTCGGAATAACCACGGGTTTAGAGGGAAAACAAGCAGAATGGATGAGAGATGTTCAACACGCCTCATCCAGGGTGACGGCTGGGCAAATCCCCTGGCCTGCCCCCACCAGCAGCCTTACTTGGGGGGCATCTCCCCAGTGCAGAGTTGGGGGACCAAACTTTGGGTCCAAACTGCCAACGGAAATGTTGTGCCCCTTCCAGCTGTGGGGCCCAGGGCTACTCAGTTCTGTGTGCCTCGGTTTCCTCATCTGTAAAATCTGCCCAGTGACCAGAGTATTATAAGAATTAAACCATCCCTGTACACTCCTGGTGACAGTCTCTTGCTTTGGGGACATGCCCAGCCACTGCAGCCACGGTCACTTGTGCTTTTCCCCCCGGCAGCCTCACACACCTCCTCAGGGGCCAGGACACTGGGGCGTGCAGAGGCAGTGGGGAGGCCTGCCGGGAGGAGGGGTCTGGGACCAGGTGGGCCCGTGGTCTGTGGACTTTGGGGGCGCTTCACCAGGGTGCCCACTGGCTGGCACCCACTGGCTGCACACTCCTCTCCACCTTTCAAGGACCCCCTCCTGTGACCTCTACCTGGCCCCAGGTGGAGTCACCCCAGCCTCCCTGGCACTCACTTCTGCTCCTGTGGGGGTGGCCTGGGGACCCCCAGGGTCTTGCGGATGTATTCGCGGGAGCGGATGTCAGCCTGGGGGGACAGAGGGTCCATGTGAGAAGTGCAGGCACTGGCTGGGGTCCCAGGCTTGCCTCGGGACACGGCACCCTACCACTGAGCCACCTGATGGGACTCTGGTTCCTGCCCTAATGCCCACCTTCTGGGGCAGGGACAGCAAGCCCACCGGTGTGCGTGAGGTGGAGGGGCAAAAGCCTCAGGGCCTGCAGCTTCAGACGGAGCTCGGCAGCCTCCTGAAGGGTGTGTGTGCTGGAGAGCGGACACTTGGCCCGGGGCTCTGGCCCCAGCCTTCACCGAGTTTCCAGATTGTGCCCCCCTGCAGGTTTGTTAGGCCAAAGGTTTCTCTGTTGGAAGTCTCCAAGGACGCCCCTCAGCCCAGTTGCCCTGTTTTTGTTTCACTGTCTGTCTCTCCTACTAGCGTCAGTCAGACCCCTGTCCCAAGGGAAGTGTTTCCAGGAAGTCTGCAATGTCACAGGGACCAAAAGATGGTTTGTTGGTGGGGACAGCCTGGGAGAGGGAGACATGGAAGGGCTGGAGGTCTACGCAGGCATCGCCGGAACCTGGCTGCCCGGGCTGTCTCCCACCCTGACCCCCCAGGACACTTGTCCTCAGGAAGCCCCCTGATTCTGGCTCAGATGAGCTTAGCCCACTTTGGGGCCACGTGGCTAATGCCCAGCAACAGCTAATCCGCCCAGACTGCTTCTGTTTCCAGAGTCATGGAGGAAAGTGGGAGTCCCTGCTGGGCAGGCATCCCTGGGAGGGGAGTGGAGGCACCTTGCCCCTGGAGGAGGCAGTGCCTGTGGCCGGGGCACCCACTGCGGCTGGGGACTGAGCTGAGTAGAGGAGGGGCCTGGTGGACGCCAGGGGCCAGAGCAGGCAGACACTAACCTGTCTTTCTGTTCACCTGGGACCTCCTGGGAGTAGCTGGTGGACAAATTATTGACAGAGTGGGAGAGTGGGCCCAGGAAGAAACCAGGTCAGAGAGAGAACAGGTCCTGCCAGACAGGGGGACAGGGAGGGCAGGCTCCTGGGCACGGTGGCGTGTCCCACCCGTGGCTGGCTGTGTGTGGACTCGGGCATCAGCCGGCTACTCTCTGCACTGCCACCTGGCCCTCGTCCTGTGCTAAGGGTTCAAGCTACACTGCAGGCCGTCCCCTCCCAGCAAGGCTGGGGGCCACTGGGAGAAGGAAAGGGAGAGGCAGAGGGAGAGCTCTGGTATTGAAGGCTTGGTGGGGAATTTCTGGGTTTCTCTTGGGGTTGGTTGGAACAGAAACGTTAAGACCTCCCGGGGCTGGGGACCCAGCTACAGGCCTGAGAAGCCAGCCAAGTGCTGGGGTGGGAGGAGGGAGGCCGGGGGCTAGGGCCCACTCTGGGAGCCTCTTGAGGCGCGAGCCCCTACGTTCTGTGGGCTGCTACTGCCACCTGGAGGCCACTCGCAGGCCAGCAGCCAAGAGGCCCGGGCTCTGGAGGGCAGTGAACCGGGGAAACCATGGGAGAGCCGCAGGGGGCACAGGGAGGCACCAGCTCCCAGAGGCGCCCCGTCCCGTCGGAAGGCCCGACGGCCCCACACTGAGCATGCCGCTGCTTGAAAAGGTAATTCTGTGACCTCCTGGTTCAGACCCGCCCCGGACCCAGGCAGCCCCCCTCTCTGGTGCTGAGCCTCCCAGGGCACGGGCCTCCTCTTGGGGCCCTCTGTCTGGCCCCCTCCACCTTAGGCCCCTGACCCTCACTGCACCAGCCTCTTCGGGACCCGCAGCCCGCCCCTGCTGATGGTCTCTCATCCTGGGCAGGCCCTGAGATGGGCTGCGGGCATCCTAATGGCTGCGCTGCGTCTCCCACCTGTCCCTAGCCATTCCGCAGAGCCACGGCCTATGTGCGGGTATCCGGCGGGTGCCTCTCCAGTCCCTGATGGCAACCCCGGCCCCCTGGGCCTGGGGAGCACTGAGGACATGCCCTCAAGTGGAGGGGTGCTGGCCACCCACCTGGCGCACGGGCTCCGGGATGCGGAAGCGGCAGCAGCTGCGGGTCAGGCGCACGGCCGCCTCCAGGCTCGTCCTGTGGCCCACGGAGACGTAGAGGGGTTTGTGGCTGCGGTCGTGGCTCCTCAGGGCCTGGGGACAGGAGGCCGGGTCAGGGTGCTGGGAGTACAGGGACGGCCCAGTGTTGTTCTGGGTGCAGGCATGAGCCTGGGCTGGGGCCCCAGGCCTCACGGGGTGGGGTGGGGTGTGCAGGGTCCCAGAAGGTTGTCAGTCCCCCTGGGGCGGAAGAAGGAAATAAACACACACGCCTCGAGTGGCAGGAGGAAGTGAGTGGGGCTGGTGCCTGCACATAAGGCACGTGTGCGTGTGCGTGTGCGTGCAGTGGTCCCCTCCCCTTCCCCAGCCTCTGGGCCTCTCTGACCTGGGGTGGCTCCCCACAAGATAGCCCCCCAGACCTCCCAGTGGAGGGGCCTGCCCGGTGGGCACAGCTACCACTCACCATCCCCAGGATAGCCCCAGAGACTCCCATCAGCGGGAACGTGTCCCCTGCAGCCTGCAGATGTCGAATCTGGGAAGCAGGGAGAAAATGAGAGAAGAATTCCTTTTCCAGGGGAAGGGGTGAAGGAAGCCTCTTCCTAGTGACCTGGGCAAGGAAGAGGGAGGCAGGATCTCGGAGAGGTGTGGTGGGAGCGCCCCTGCCCCCAGCCCTCACAGCACTCGGCTCTTCTCTCAGACTCGCAGAGGCACGGGCTGGGAGCAAGGCCCTACACTTGCCCATGGGGACACGGGGATCCACCCAGGTGACGCCAGCCACTCCTTCCCTGCCTGTTCACCTGCCAGGAATAGGGGCGCACTGACATCAGCTTAACAAATGCAGGTATCGAGGGCCAGGGTGCCTGAGTAGGAGGGAGACCTTGCTCTGAGAGCTTGAAGGGCAGCAGGAGAGTGGGCTGTGCCTGGAGGAGGGTGGAGAGAAGGGGGCAGCTCTGAGGGAGGTCACGGGACACTTGGGTAGTTCGGAGGCCTGTGTGCTCACAGGAGGAGGCAATGGGGAGCCACAGGGACAGCCCGGGAGCCGGGAGTGTGTCCCCAGTAACTGCCCGCCTCCTCCTGACACAGGGCGCAGCTGTGGTAGAGGCAAGGGGCAGGGGAACGTGGCACCCGGGGACACACCCCAGGCATCTGGAATGCTGCAAGAGGGGCTGGGAGTGGGGAACAAGCTCTTAGCTTTCAGAGAAAAGCAGGTTTTCCTTATGGGCAGAGGATCCAGGAATGGAGAGGAGAGCCTTGCAGGCGAGGGCTGGCCCAGGGCTCGCGCGAGGAGGGGCGCGCTCTCATTCCTCACTCCTCATGCCGCCCCTGGGTCCCCGGGCTTCGCCCCAAGCCCACCACCCACCTTCTCCTTATGCAGGTCGTTGTTCTCCAGGCCATCCACCTGCAGGAGCTTCTTGGCTACACCGATGCAGGGCAGGTCAGTGAGCACGCCCAGGTGGCAGGCCACCCCGAAGCCTGCCGGGGAACACATGGGAAAGGGTGAGGCCACCCCGAAGCCTGCCGGGGAGCAGACGGGGAAGGGTGGGGCCACCCTGAAGCCTGCCGGGGAGCAGACGGGGAAGGGTGAGGCGGGCAGACTTGGAAGGAGCTCAAGTCTAGAACTGCCCTGGGGGTCCCCCTACATCGACAGAGTCCACTGACAGGTGGAGGTCAGGGAGGGTGGGTCCCCAGCCCCCTCCTGGATCCTGCCACCAGGCCCAGGCTGACACGGGGCAGTCCCTCTGCCTGACTTCACGAAGGCAAAGCTGGGTCACGTGGGTGTCCTTCCTACCGACAAGGAGACCGATGAGGGTGGAAATGACACTGCACCCTCACTTTCCTTTTGCTTTCTGGAACCTTCTCTCTCCCCTTTCTGCTCCCCCTGCCCCCCAGGCTGTGCCTCCCATAGATGCTGCAGCTTGGCCTGCCGGCTCCATCCCTTGTTTCTGGACTCACAGGCTCCAAGGAGGCAGCCAGGACCCTGCCATGTGGCTACCTGGTCCAACACCCCTCCCCGAGCCTACCTCTTTGGCCCCTGATGATGTCACCCCACCACCCCCAGACTTGCTCAGGACAGCATCCCCAGGTTTATACTGGGGGGACAAAACAGATCATTTTCTCAGTCTGATCTCCTTGGGATGGGGTCCCAGCCCTCCCAGGGCGAGTCCAGGCCCTGCCATCGGTTGGGGTATGGGCACATCTGTCTGGGCTGGTCTCTGATGAAGCCTGGCTGCTAACATGAAGCTGCTCAGAGCCCAGGCTGCGACTTGGTTGCATTCAGCTCACACCAGGAAAGCACACAACTTACTGAGTGTTTAGGAAACAGAGAGAGAGACAGATGGATTGAGACAGACAGATGACAGATGACCAGGTGGGAAGGCGTAGATAGAATGGTACAGCTAATGCAGCAAAATGTTAACTGGAGGCAGGTATGTTGGAGTGGCTTGCATGGGTTTTGTGGGTTTTTTTTTTTGTCTTTTTC
>PVIY010048878.1:0-17051 GCA_004026745.1 Myrmecophaga tridactyla
CCGCCCTTCCCTGTCCTCCCCTCTGTCCCCCGCCCCGTCCCCCACTGGGAGAAGGCCCGGCGCTTCAGGTAACCGATTCCCGGGACAGGTGGGCGCGGCCCTGCCCCTCCTGCCCGTGCGCCGCCTCCCGAGGCGTCCCGCGCACAGGTGACTGCAGCGCGGCCCGCGGCGGGACCGTTGGCCACGCGCCCCCCATCCCTGCGGACGGCAGGGCTCTGACGGCCGCCGGGTTTTGTGGCCTCCATCGAGCTGGACCGCGAAGGCCGCGGGGACCCGGGAGGAAGGGCGCGGCGCGGGGCGGGGCCCACGTGGAGGCCCCACGCGCGGAGGCTCAGGAGGGCAGCGCCCCCCCCCTAACCGGGAAGGGCGGGGTTCCCGCGCTCCCCACGTGCTGCGGCGGGGCGGGGCTGGGCAGGCGGCATCTCGCGCGCTCCCTCGTCCACGCCCATGGCCGCTCGGCCACGCTGCCGGAGCTGCCTGCGCGGATCTCCGTGCGCTGGGGAGGAGGACGGTGCGCCCTGCTTTTAAGGTATTTATGGTTTAGCTGGGGCCAAGGAATACATGAGTGTAAAAGAAAAATCATTCCTTCCGTGTAGCAGGGTTGGTGTGGGGTGTTGTGGTCCCCATCCCTACTTAGGTTGCCCCACCAGGTACCGTCTTCGATTCACACCCTCGAGAGAGGTCACTAGCCCAGGTCACAGTGTGCGAAAGTCAGGCCGGAGCACAGGTGGGCCATCCCCACGGGAACTGCAAGCCCAAGTCTGTTAACATCGGACAAGGCAAAAGGCCAGCTGCATCTGCCCTTTCCTTTCCTCTCCGGTTCCGACACTGCCCTCCCTGCCCTCTCTCTGAAAAGCAGGGAAATCACCTGGGGTCCCTCCCACGAATTGGGCTGAGCAGTCACTGCCCTCTGGGACCCTACTCAAGTTGTGTTTCTTTCCTCGGCTCTGTCTTTCTGAACTCAACAATCACAGCCTGGTAAACTTCTGCTAAGCAACGTTAGTCTTGTACCTCCACCCTACCCTTGATCTCTGGGATTTTATTTTCCAAGTAGATAGGAGAGACCTAATTTAAAAACGGTTAAATGTACGAAGCAGAACTTCACCTCAATGAAGCGGGACTTGATGGTCTCTTGGTCTAACACTCAATGATTGATGTATCCTCTGTTGGTCACAGAGCAGTGACCTGCCTTGCATTTGGTCAGGTGAAGACAGCGTTTCACCAAATCACCAAACAAGGGTCTGCTTGTACCGACCATCTCTGCTCATCTTGCCACGTATGGTCGCTGAAGTCCCTTCAACCAAACAGATGTGACTTGCTCAGGTAAGCCAACATTTTGACATTTTTTAATAGTGGGAAACACCAGCCAATAGGATTTCACGAGTACCCTCTGACATGGTAAATAGTCCCACATCTCTGGACACAGACATCACAAACTACTTTTTTTTCTTTCTTTTTTTGTGAACAATAACATATATACAAAAAAAAAGCTATAAATTTCAAAGCACGGCACCACAATTAGTTGTAGAACATATTTCAGACTTTGACATACATTATAATTTCACAATTTTAGGTTTTTACTTGTAGCTGCTCTAAAATACTGGAGACTAAAAGAGATGTCAATTTAATGATTCAGCATTCATATTCATTTGTTAAGTCCTATCTTCTATGTATAATTCCACCATCACCTTTAATCTTTCCATATCTCTCTTTGGGGTTGTTTGGGCTATGGTAATTCTAAATTTTTGATATTGGAAGGGCCTGTCACTAATATGGGGTAGGGTGGTGGAACTATCTGATGTTCTGGAGAGGCTGGGCCCTCTAGGTTTCAGGACTTATCTGAACCAGGGACCATCTGGAGGTTACAGGTTTGTGGAAAGTTACTCTAGTGCCTGGAACCCTTGTGGAATCTTACATACTGCCCTAGGTGTTCTTTAGGATTGGCTGGAATGGTCCTGGTTGGGGGTTGGCAGGTTATGATAGGTAGCAAGGTCTACCTGAAGCTTGTGTAAGAACAACCTCCAGAGCAGCCTCTCGACTCTATTTGAACTCTCTCTGCTATGATACTTTATTAGTTACACTTCTTGTCCCCCTTTTGGTCAGTATGGAATTGTTGATCCCACGGTGCCAGGTCTGGATTCATCCCTGGGAGTCATCTCCCACATGGCCGGGGAGACTTTCACCCCTGGATAAGTTGTATGGAAGATCTTTTTTCATCCTTTCACTTTCAATTTATTTGTATCCTTGTGTCTAAGATGAGTCTCTTGTAAGCAGCATTTAGCTCAATTATGTTTCTTAATACATTCTCCCAATTTGTATCTTTTAGTTGGTAAGTTTAGTCCATTAACATTCAAAGTTATTACTGAAAAGGTGTTTCTTGATCCCGCCATCTTATCTTTTTTATTTTATTTGTCAGAGCTATATATTCTTTTTCTTCTTTCTTTTTGTATTCTTTAAATTACCCTTAGTGGTACTCTTTAATTCTGTGCCCTTTTCCAGACCTCCCTCTCCTGTTTTTTTTTCAGCTGGCAGATCTCCTTTTAGTATTTCTTGTAGGGTCAGTCTCTTGTTGACAAATTCTTTCAGGACTTCGTCTGTGAAAACTTTAATCTCTCCCTCAATTTTGAAGGACAGTTTTGCTGGGTATGGAATTCTTGACTGGAAGTCTTTTTCTTTCAGGATCTTGATATATCATCCCACTGCCTTCTCACCTCCAGGGTGCGAGTTGAGTCATCTGAGCTCAGTCTTGCTTGATTTGCCGTGTATGTAGTAGATTGTTTTCTCTTGCAGGTTTCAGGATTTTCTGCTTCTCTTCAACATTTGACAGACTGATTAGTATGTGCCTTGGAGAAGGCCTATTTGGATTTATTGTTTGGAAAATTCTTTGAGCTTCTTTGACTTGTATATTTATATCTTTTATGAGGGTTGGAAAGTTTTCCCCCATTATATCCTCAAATACTCTTTCTAGCCTTTTACTCTTCTCTCTCCTTCTGGGACACCAATGATTCTTATATTTGTGTGCTTTGTTTTGTCTATCATTTCCCTGAGTTCCCATTCAATTTTTTCCATCTTTTTTGTCATTTGCTGTTTTGAGTCTTCAAAGTCAATTATCTTGTCCTCTATATCACTTATTCTTTCTTCTGTCTCGTCAGATCTGGTGTTTTGTGCCTCTAGTATGTTTTTTATTTGGTCAGCAGAGTCTTTAATCTCTGTGATTTCTGCTATTTTTAAATTTATTCTTTCAAATTCCTCTTTGTGCTCTTCTTCTGTCTTCTCCATCTCCTTTATAACATTAGCTGTCCTGCTTATTTTATTAATTAGAGTTGTATGAACATCTTTGATTAGTTGTTCCAATGTCTGTGTCTCCTCTGGTGTTTTAATTTGGTCATCAGGCAGGGCTGTATCTGTCTGTATTGTGATATGCTTTGTGATCTTCTGCTGTCTTCATCGCATGTAAACGTCTTGATTGATTTGCTTTGGGAGTTGATTTCTTTCATTAGTCTAAGGCCTTGTGTTTGCAGGATGGTTGTACAGCAGGGGGCAGGGTACGGGGTGGAACACTCAGCACGGTGATTTGTTTCGGGGCGGGTCTGGGTGCAGGTTGGGAATGTTACACTGGTGCTTGTGAATGTGGAATCCAGTGGCCAGGGAGGATGTAGCTGGGCGGGTACACCGTCTGGGGGGGCATAACCCTGGTGTGCACTGGTCTAAGGCACGGGGCCCTTTGTGTGCATGCGTAGAGCTGTGGCAGCAGGTCGGGGTTACACCTTCGTGGACTGGGGGCAGATGTGACCCGGCTGCACAGGTCGGCACTTTCTCAGAGCTGGATGACGTGATTGGGGGCCTGTGCGCATGCGTGGGCCTGGGAGTGCTGTAAATGGATGTGCCGAGTACAGGGAGGGCGGGGTGAGGCTGGGCGGCACTATGGGTGGGGGTGGGGGTAGCCTAGGTATGGAGGTTAGTGGTGCAACCTTTATGTGCTAGGAACAGCCTGCAGGGAGCAGGGAGGGGGAGGTAGTGCTCAGTGGGGTGCAGGAGAGGTGGGCTGGGCTGCACTTGGGGTGGGGGTGGGGGGCAGGTATGTGCACTGGGGGCTGGTGGGGTGGGGGCACCTGGAGCGTAGGTAATGAGAGCGGGTGATGGGGTTCAGGTGCGTGGAGTGTGGGGTGAGCCTTGATCACGGGGCTGCACTCATGAGGGTAGCGCCCAAGGAATGCAGCCTGGCTGACTTCCTAGTCCCGTGCTCTGGTCCATGCACTCCCGCAGGCTCCGCGCCTCCAGGCTCCAGCTCTCTGCCTCTCAGTTCCTCGGCCTCTGCCACCAGGGCTGCTGCATGTGGTACAGACACTCTCCCAGGGCAGCCGCACTCCCGAATCACCGCCTCAGTCGCCCTCCTGTCCCCTCTCCAACCTTTCCGTGGGGCAGGGCTAATCTCAAGCCACTCTAGTCGGCCATCTTCCCAGAAGTCTATTTATTTTTTATCCTTATTTTCTTTTTACTTATCTGTCTGTACCTGGATAAAAGACGCATCAGACCCAAAGTTTTCACAATCACACAGTCACATTGTAAAAGTTATATCATTATACAGTTGTCTTCAAGAATCGAGGCTGGGCCGGCCATGGTGGCTCAGAGACAGAATCCTCACCTGCCATGCTGGAGACCTGGGTTCGATTCCCGGTGCTGCCCATGCAAAAAAAAAAAAAAAAAAAAAAAAAAAAATCAAGGCTACTGGAACACAGCTCAGCAGTTTCAGGTACTTCCCTCTGGAGAGGCTATTATTTTAAAAGTAGAAACTAAGTATTGCCCAGGATGTGGTGGAATGTTGGTGGGAATGTAAAGTGGGACAACCATTGTGGAAAACAGTTTGGCAGTTCCTCCAAAAGTTGAGAGCAGAATTACTGTATGGTCTTGCAATCTTACCCCAAGAATTTGAAAGCAGGGACTCAAACTGCTGTCTCCACAGCAGTGTTCTTAGCAGCACCATTCACTGCTAAGGTAGAGCAACCAAAGTGTTTAACAACAGGTGATGGTCGGTGGTGATGGTGGGGCATCATTGTCGCTGTAATCGACACAACTGAATTGTATTCTGAAAAGTTGTTGCGGTGGGAGATACTATGTTATAAGTATGTTACCATAATAAAAACTAAAAGCAAAAATTAAGAAGAAATAAAAAGGGAGATTTACTGATGAAAGAATGTGTTAAACTGCTCTAGAGGCTAGCTGACATCTTCAGCGCTACCATTCTATAATTCTTGTAAGTACCATGAGTGATGCCTGCCTTCTTGGCAGTCTCATGCTATTTAGTTTCTGAATTGTGAAGAGCATGAAGGAAGGGAATGGAAGACAGGTTGGAAATGGATTTTAGCTTTAGATTTAGGATGGCCATGCCAGGGAGTCTGGACATTGTTTCATGGAAATTAGGGAGCCAACGATGATTTTTGTGAACAAAACGTTGTCATTTATTGTTTGCAGTGCAGCTCTAAGAGACCTGAAAAACAGCAGCTTACACGCAGAAGAGTGGCTTCCTTCTGAAGGAGGCTCTGGAGATGGGCAGTTCAGGGCCGACCTGTGAGCTTCAGGCAGTCATGAGGGATCCAGGCTCCTCCAACTTTCCTGCTTTTTTTTTTTTTTTTTTAAATTTGCCTATGGGCAGGAGGCACCAGGGATCGAACTCCAGACCTCCAGCACGGCAGGTCGGAGCTCTGCCTGCTGAGCCACGGCAGCCACCCTCTTGCTTTTCTAATGTTGTGAGGCAGGTGGGCTTTCACCCTCACTGTTACCTCCTGGTACCTGCTTTCGCTGCAGGCTAGAAGAAGGAGGACAACTGAACGGAAAAAAAGGAGAAGGAGGACAACTGAATGGAAAAAAAGGAGCATGCATCCCAGATGAATCAGCTCATTTAATCAGCATTTCAGCCGTCCCTTGCAGCTCATTTTTTCTGCATCTCATTGGCCAGAACTAAGTCACATCATTACATCTAGCTGCAAGGAAGGCTGGGAAATGTAGACTCTCTTCTGCACAGCTGTGTGATTGGCTCTGCCTAATCGAGAAGGAGAAGTGGCTATCAGGAGGTAGATGCTGCAGGTGTAAATGCCTGGAATTCTGCAGTGGCAGGATTCATTTGGGGGAGTTAATGGAAACCACGGCTTAAGTGAGAGGACTGAGAGCCCCAGCTAGGATGAGAGCTGCTGCTGCTGCTGCCTTTGACTAAAGTGAGGTAACTGTAGGAGGACACATTTTAGGAAAGGAGGTAGTAAATCAGATTTTGTGCATGTTGAGCCTGTGCTGCTGGAGGTACACCAGGACTGGAGCTGCGGGGGGATTTTTGATTGCAATTTCCAAGGGAATATTAGGATTTATTTAATCCTGATGTCTAGGGTGCCCTGATGTCTCCGTACTTTGTGGGGTTTCATTGGGTTATTTAGGGGCACTCTGTTAAACGTAAAGGTTACCCCTCCTCTTCTCTGTTGGACCTAACTCCACACAGGTTTTTCCCACCCTTGGGCTTAAGGATCCTGAGAGATATGACAATGACAATGTTCTAGGCACACATGTATTTCCTCAAAGAGCGTCTGCCCAGAATCCCTATGTGGTCTGCCCTGGTGAGCGCACCTGCACAGAACACAAATTCCAAAACTTCAGTTCTACTCCAGAGGCATTCTTTAATTGCAGCTTCTTTTACTTCTCTTGTGCCCAGAGCCTTGACGTGGTCCCACTTGACATTCCCAGTCTTGGACCCATTGTTAGAATGGAATGATTAGGCGAGGGTTGGGTGAGGGGACTAAACTCCTGTTTAGTCAAAAGGAGTGCTCACAGTGGAGGTGTGGGTGTGGGGACGGCCAGCCAAGCAGGTTGGAGGAAAGCTGGTCAGGAGGTTAAGAATGAAGACAAAGGGTTGTGAGCTCAGGCAGCAAAATTTAAAACCATGAGCACTGGGCATTATGGAGAAAGCTCCTAGTGTATTTTGCCCTGGTAAAAGCAGCTCCTTAAAAGAGATAAACTGGGTCAGATAATCCCAGCAAAGGGTGAAGAAAGACAAGAGAGCGTAGTCTCCACCCAGCCTTTGTGTAAAGCATAACGTTGCTATTAGTGTGTCTGGAAACGTAAGTCTGGATTGGACACCCCTTCCGTCAGAATTTTGAATGCATTGTTCTGTAGTCGTCTGGCTTCAGGTGTTGCTGCTGAAGAGCAGGATGACAATTCTGACTGACAGTTCTTTATTTGCAATCTTTTCTTTTTCCCTGAAACTTTTAGGGCCTTGTCATTGTCCCAGTGTTCTGAACTTTGTTGCAGAAGTGCTTTGCTGTACATCTTTATCATTCAGCCTGTGGGTCACTTCATTAATGAGTTCTCACTCCTGTCCTGCAGCCATGGGACCTTTATTCATATTATTGCTTTGATTATTGTTCTTCTTTCTAGAAATTCTGCTAGATACATGTTGGATCTCCTATATACATATACATATGCATATACATATACATATATTATCTCTTTAGTCTTTATTCTGTGAATCTTAGTATTACCTTCCTTATGAGGCAATTAAAAGTCCCTCCCCGATTCCTTTATTGTCACCTAAAGTTTGATCCTGGTCCGTGAATGGAGACGGGCTTGGGGAAGGCCTTTGGGCACTGACACTTTCTTTGGCCGAAAAGTGTCCTGATTTCCTCCCTTGACCTCCCTGGCCCTAGTCTTCCGTGTGATTTGACACAACTGGAGTTACATGTTCCCTCGGATTCCTCAGTGGAAAGGGAGGCTCCCTCTGCGACTTCAGACCTCCCGGCTTTCTTGTCTCTGTGGCTTAGAAGTAGGTTTGCCCTTTGGGTCATTACGCGGCTGAGAAACCGAAGAAGGGTGATTGTAGGTGAATGCCCTGCTGTCGGTGTGATGCATCGGGCAGTTTTGGGTCTGCCTGGATCCTGGTGACCTGGTTGTGGGGCTCCAGGCAGCCAACTACCTCTGTCGCGTGCAGGAACTAGTTTTTTTTGAAAGAATACTGGATTAATCTGAGTTTTAAGTATACTTTTACTTGAACCTCGTACAGGCATAATAAAATTTAAAAATATGTGCTTGTTTATTGTAGTTTTTTGATAGAATATGAGCATTTAATAGCATAAACCACTCCTCTGCTGACCCTCTCCTTGTACTGTAGAAAACCAGGCCTTGTCGGAATTCTCCGCGTCTGCCCTCTTACAATTTACACCCCACCCAGCGACCCCACCCACCCTAGCCCAGCCCCAGCCGCTGAGCAAACCCTCTTCTCCCTTGATTCTCTGACACCCTACCATCTTGATGCTTCTACCCTGAGCTATTTCTTACTGCTTTCTACCATCCGTGATGACTCTTTTCTTCACCCTCTACTTTGGAGATTTTTCCAGCGTGTGGTTTGGGCATGTCCCGCATGAGGACCGCCTGGGCCATGCCGGATCAGAGACCCTGGGATGGCGTGGCCACGAGGATGGTCCAGTCTTCACGCACTCCTGGGGTCTCCCCAGCCTTTCCTGCCATGAGCTGAGGCTGGGTCCCCACTTGCGTCTGGTCCTCTGCACTTCCCCTCGGGGGGGTTGGCGGGGCTGCACCCCCCTACCCGGAGCCCCCCCGGCCCCCAGCTGCATGCGCCGTGGTCCAGGCGTCCATTCCCAAGTGCGCCCCGGGATCTCCTCCCTGCTGGGCGTGGCGCTCACACCTGCCATCCCTTGTGACCACAGCACAGGAATTAGGGGTTTTCTCCCAGGTTAGGTTTTAGATGAGGACACTGAGCCTGACAGGGCTGTGTGGGAAGATATTCTGTGTTAGAGAAAAGTCATGATAAATGCATGCTGGAGGCATGGACGAGAGAACGATTTGCCCTGTGCTGTCTTTGTAGACTCCGTGGGAACCCTGCATCTGACCTGCCTTCTTGCATGATTTCAGCTGGACCCTCTGGGGGGATGGGAGGGGAAACCAAGGGCGAATCCTGTGCAAGAAAGAGTTCAGCGTTATCCAAAGTAGAGAAGCGGCGGGAGCCTCCCTGGGATGGGGCAGGGCCAGCCAAGAATGCCCTAAAGTGAGACTTTGCCAAAGAGCATTTTTATTTTTTTTTGAAATTGTGTGGTATTCATTGACTGTTGAGTATTGCAGAAGTGGGTCAGTGAGCGGTCAGGGAAGCAGAGAAAGGGGAAGCCGTGGGCTTAGAGGTGGAGAAAGCAGTTCTACCCATCTGTGCAGGATCTGTAGAGAGATTACAGGGTTTTTAAAAAGCACATTTTGGGAATTTTCTTTATAAAACTTATCAGAGGAGTAGATCACTGCCCTATTCACACTTTGCATGAGAAACAATACAGAGTTTGCAAAAGAAAAACTCAAACCCAAACAAACCCATTATCAGAAAACAGTTAAAGTAATTGCACTTTAGGAGAATTAGGTCACTGCTGGCATGATCTGGCCCTGATTTGAATCAGTTTTAGTACTCAGGACAGGAAAGTTTGATCTCACAGAAAATATATAATTATGTTTGGAGGTCGGGTGTAATCTGACATCCTGTCTCCCTTCTCTTATCCCCTGCCCTCCACAGGCTGGGGTGGGACCCGGGGGGCTCTCTGGTCCTCCAGGGAGCTCCCACTGCAGCTGGAATGGAAGCTTGTTTCTCCAGCTGTCTAACCTTTAGTTTTATCTGCCTCTCGTTGAACTCTGAGTTTTATAATGAGTCAGTTTATTTGCTTGCTTAAATTGGATTTTCTTAGAGAGAAATATAACAGAGCTAGAAAGAGGCCAATGCTTTGTTTCCTCTTAAGGAACTGCAGCCATGGAACTGGCCTGCCGTCTCTGGGCACGGCCCACAGCTCACGGTGCCTGGTGGCCCTACTGCTGGGGTAGTTTGATACGGAGCTGCAGAGCCTGGTGGGCAGAGGGAACTAGTGTCCCTCCTGGGGTAGGGTGGGTAGAGGTATTGGCAGGGTTTGCCAGCTGGTGACTCCTAGACTCTTGGAGATCTGGGACTTGGCTTAGCTGCAGGCCCTGCCCTCTGTGCCCACGGGGCTCATGGAGCAGTTTTCAAACTGAACAGCCTTCAAGCATTTCGCGGAAATGGTGCCAGTCTTTTCCTCGATGGGACCAGAGCCTGGAATCCAGTCCAACGAAACGAGGGAGGACAAGCCAAAGAAAACCTTTTTAAGAAACAGCGCAGGCGGTAGGAAATGATACTGGCCGGGGCCTGTTTTCCTGGCTGGGGCCTCGGGCGCCCCAGGCCTGGGCGAGCATCAGGCTGCGGGAAGCAGCCTGTGCTGTTTGACTGGGCTCCTGGCCAGGGGCTGAGTTCACAGGGCACTTCCCAGGCGCTTGCTGGGACGTCGCTGTGGGTTTCATGGGCCAGGACAGAAGCAGGCAAGCTGAAGTGACACTTCCTGATTTCTGTCACTTCCTAAGAAGAGAGGGCAGGTGGCCGAGGGCCGGGCCATGGGGAGGTTTCGCTGGAGCTGAGAGCAGACTCTGCCTCCACGGCCACCTTGCTGCCTCTTACGTGTGGGTTCCGGTGGACGTTTCACAAGTGCTGTCCTCTCCGCCACACGGAAGTCCCTCCCTGCGAGCTTGGGTCAAAGAGGAAAATTGCCGCAGAGAGCAGTGGGGTTCTGCCCCCTGGCCTGACCATTCCTGATGCCCCACCACCCCTCCCAGAGCGCCCCGCCGCGCCCCACGCTCGCGCCACTCGTCCCTGTCCCTCCCAGGTCATCGGGGGTCCCACGGGGCGCTTTGGAGTGATCTTTATTAAACGAGGGGAAGGGTGCAGAGGAATCTCGTTTCGGAAGGGTGGTTGGCAGAGCAGTGTGGCTCCTGTCAGGGAGGGGCTCATGGGTCGCGCTCTGCGCGCTGGATGCCACCCGCGTCCACAGCGGAGACTCCCCTTCCCAGCGCGCGCTCCACGTGGGAAGGCCTCGGCTGAGCGCGGAAGGAACTGAGGGGAGAAGAGAAGTAGTGGAGGCAGGAGAAGTCTTCAGGGGTCTTCATCCCACCATCAAGGAGCATTCGCCTTTCGGTATTCCTCCCGCTCACCCGCGCGTCCTTGGAGCTGGAAAACAGACCCGGACCCAGGAAGACGGGGAGGCGGGGGCAGGCCGCGTGTGCAGAGAGCCCGTGGGCACCCCTCCCCTCCTGCCCGAGGAGGTTCCTTCCTAAGTCCCGCGACCCTGCACTCTCTTTTCATTTGCTAATTTGCCTCTGAAAGGCTAACTATAGGTGCTGCTTTTCTTCTAGCCTGGAAACTGGAATTATAGCAATTTAACATTATAAGAAAATTCTACTTGCAGTGAAACAATTTGGGGCTGACGGTGGTGATGGAGGGGATGTGCGTGGGAGTAGGGGGCAGAGAATTCACCATAATGGAATTTTTCTGCATTTAAGAAATGCTAACATAGAGCCACATTGTATGAAATCTTATTAAAATATTTTTATTAGAGGACTGGTGCCATTTGAAACCCTCTAAATATGTATCTATATGATGCAAAGAGCTGGTCAATGGTTTATAAAGAGAGAGAGAGAAGACAGTCTGATTGGACCGTATTATACCAAATGATGTTGGATAATATTTCTCCCTTTACTGAAGTGACTTAAAAACATTTGGCATGAATGCCTTGAATGGTTGTTTGTAGAATGTGGAATAATGAAAGTATTCCTTTATCAGTATCTCGTAGCTAAACTTTTTTTTCCCATAAGTTGTGAACAAATTGTTTATAAAACCAGGCATTTCTAGGCAAGTTTCAGAGAAATAAAGAGCAAAGAAAGAGCTGGATTAAAAAAATCGTCCTTGTCAAATGACTGCCTACATCGTGGTATATTGAAATTGGGTAATTCAGATTCTTGAACAAAGTAAAGAGCGCTTTCTCATTATCAGACACAGATCTTTTAAGGCAGGACATAGATTTCCCAACGTATGCCTGTTTATTACACATCTCTAGTGAAAAAAAGACAGTCATCTGCAAATGACGCTGGCCTTAAATGGATTTAAGACGTGTTAGCTCATTAATTCCTGTGTGTCCTAGTGACTGGGGATGTGATTTAACTACCTCATACTTCCTTTATCTGTAATAGTAGGCCTTTGACATTTATGGAGGTAACAAGGGTAGTTTCATCTACTCATGATGGATCTTAAAAGCCCCAAGATTTGTATAATTTGTCATCTCAGTAAGACCCAAAGCACCAAAATTTCATCTTGTGTGTGCCAGCGAGCTTCCTCTACCATGGATAAACTGCCCTCCTGCCCGCGCCCACCCCTCAGGATGATTCTGTGGCTCTTCTGTGGCTTGCCACATACCCCGATGGCCCTGCGTCCACTCTGGTCGGCATTCGGGTCCTTTGTGAGAGATGGACCCCAAAGACGGGTCTTCGGGTTAGATGGAAGGGACAAGCGGTCTGAAAAAATGAAGGTTCTTAGCCAGAAAGTGTTTTTAATAAAATTGTTAATCCTGCATTTTTAAACCTCAATCACTTATTAAGAAGCCTAAAGAGTTACTTGGAGTTTTCAAATATACTTCATTACGCTTTGTATGCTCTAGTGACATGCAATTTTTATTTTCCTATACTTAGGCTGTCTTGGAGAACATTTTAAGAACTATCATGCTTGAAGAGTTAATGAGTGCTTATGGCCTGTTTGGGGATTAACAAAATGAGCAGTAGTGAAAAGTAAATTATGTACAAAAGAACGGTGACAGTATTGTTAAACGACATAGCAGGTACGTAATTCAACAGGTATGCCTTGATAAGAGAAACTCAGAAATTATTCATATGCAAAAGCATTTCTCATTGCAACAGATGCCTGGCTACAGGTTTCGCTTCAGGTACGGGTAGGTTTTCTTAAATTGAGATTGTTCAGCCATGTAACTACAGACCCTCTCAAGGAGCCCTTAGGTCTCACCCCTACATCCAATTCTTGTTCTTTTAGACTTTTTTCTTCCCATTCAGTTATCCTCAAAGCAGCATGACACATGGATGGGAAGGAGGAACTAAACTGTAATAAATGCCTTTTCTGTTTATATATGTACTGGGTGGAATGGTTTCGGCCCTGCTCCCCACCCCCCACCCCCACTCCCAAATTCATGTCCAACCAGAGTCCGTGAATTTGACTTCATTTGAAAATAAAGTTGCTGCAGATGTAATCAGGTTAAGATGAGCTCATAGTGGATTAAGGCGGACCTTAAATCCAATATGACTGGTATCCTTATGTGAAAACAGAGAAATGGAGAGATAGACACAGACGGAAGAAGGTCGGGTGAAGACTGAGGCACAAGTTGAATTACATTGCCACAAACTGAGAAACACCAAGAATTGCTAGCAACCGCCAGAAGCTAGAAGAGGCAAAGAAGGATTCTTCTCCAGAGACTTCAGGGTGAGCACGATCCTTGATTTCTGACTTTTAGCCTTCGGAACTGTGAGAAAAGGCCTTTTTTTGTTGTTTTAAGCCACCCAGTTTGTGGTGCTTTGTCACAGCAGCCCCAGGAAAACTAGTAAAGCATATATTATCTCATCTAATGCACAGAACCTGCTCTGAAGTGTGGTACCAGTACCCCGTTTTGCAGATGTAGCTAAGAAAACTTAAGTAACTTATTCTAAGTCACGCAGCAAGAAGGTAGAGGGGTTTTCACGGGAGTTTGTTCAGCTGTGAGGATGGTTTTTCCTGCTCCCCTGCAGGCTGTCACCAAGTGGGATTTGGCCTATTTGTGGTCGGATGAAGGGCATTTTGTTGCCTTGTTCATCTTCCCTTTAAGGTGTGACCGCATCATTTCATTTACAGTGAGTTTCCCTGATACGCTGAAAAATATGCTTGAATTAAGGAACATAAGGGACATCGGATAATTTTGTCCTGTGTCTATGAATGCTAAGGACTGAGGGTCATGCTTGTAGTAAAAGCACTTCCAGCAAAGCTACTTTGTTAGTGCATGTCACCTTATTCTTTATTTTCAAAATAATCCTCAGACGACTTGGCCAAAAAGCTATAAATCTAATCTCTAATTTTAAATTTATCGCTAGGCTATTCTTGTGAGAACTTTCAACTCAATATTTCCCCCGCTCCAAATACTACCATTAACTACTTACTGGCTGTGGGTGGAAACAGAAGCCATCGTGACGTCTGTGTTAGCATTGAGAACGCACTGGTTTTCTTCCAGGAGTGCCATATCTATTATTGTTAAAACATATAACTTTTAAAACTCAAATGGTTTTCCCAAGCCAGTTCTCTAATCGCAGACATAAATTTCACTCCATTAAGGAAAGGAAACTGGGCAGTATGACTCAAGTGAGGAGCATGATCAAATTTCAAGGGAGAGGAAAAAAAAAAAGACATTAGGAGTGGAATTTTTTCCATTGCTTTTGCTTGTGAAACACGATTAAAACGAAACCTTGCTTCCCTGCACACTTAAGCGCCCAGACTGTTTTTTAAGGTGGAGGCTGGGTTGCAGATACGGCTGCTGCCATCCCTTCCCTCTCGCGTGGCCGGGTTCTGAGGAGAAGCAGGGCTGAAGGCTGCCCCTGCGCTGCCGTGGGTGGTAGAGGGGAAGGGGATGGGAAGAGCCACGACAGCGGGGCCCTCCTCATCTCTGCATCTCAGGGAGGCGGGAAATTAGTCAGCTGCCATTTCTCCCATGAAGTGTCCATTGCGTATGGATGATGAGTCCCCTTCACGAGGCCTATCCTGGGGCACTTGTGATCCCCGGGCGGGCCTGGAAACAAGGAAGGGGATGTGGTGGGAAAGCGGCTCCCTAGGATTTGGATGGCAGGTTTGGTGGCATTCCTTTGATCGCTGCTCCGGAAAACACCTCAGCTCCTGACAGTGTCGCTTTTTAATGTTTATCCAGATTTTTTTCGATCAGAGTCTCTTTTCCACCCAGTAGACTTACTTCTTTGCTGCTTTTGTTTTTTTTGTAGGCTGCATGGCAGGGTCACATTTCATTCTTTTTCCATGTGAGTATCCCATTATTGCAGCACCATTTGTTGAATTTTTTGTTTGCTTGTTTTTGTTGTTTTTTTGTTTGTTTGGGAAGTGCATGGGCCGGTAACTGAACCCGGGTCTCCTGCATGGCAGGTGAGAATTCTACCCCTGAACTACCCTCGTACCCCCCTTTGCTGTTTTTTTAAGACTCAAACTGTTTCACCTAGTTTAAATCTGACTCTTCTACCAAAACAGGACAAAGACAGCCTCTCACCTGTACTTCACCAGCAGATATGCACGTTTCCTTTGAGAGTATTAAGTGAGATGCACATTGTTGATTTTATAGGAATATTTATATATATATATATATAACTTTGTAAATGTATGTAATTTATAAAGCACACAGAGTGATATAAAGCAACTCCTGATATCTACATTATAGTTGATGCACATTTATATGTCAAATTTGAAATAGGTCTGAAAAGGAAGAATCTTTTCATGTTCTTCTAGTGATTCAAAAAAGAGGGACAAGAAAGGGTGTTTTAAAAATCTGTATTTCTAGGGTGCACAGGTGGTTCAGTGGTGGAATGTTCGCTTCCAGGCGGGAGACATGGTTTCAGTTCCCAGGCCATGCACCTAAAAAAAAGTTTGTATGTCTAGTGTTGGCAGAAATGAAAGTAATTTGGAATAGGCTTTTTTGAAAAGTGGAGTAGCAATAGTTATTAAAATTGGAAGTAGACACATCCTCTGAGGTGGGTTGAATTATGCGCCCAGCAGACGGATGCTCATCTTAATGGGTTCCCTGGGCGTTATTTGAGTTAAGGTGTGGCCAGCTGAAGAAGGGCAGGTGTTAGCCTGGAGAACTGGAGGCCTCAGGGAAGAATCTGGAAGTCAGAGTTAGAAAAGATGGTAGGGAGACGTGGGAAGTCAGCAGAAACTGGAAGAGGAGAAGGACAGGACGTCGCCTTGCGGGCCGAGCCGGAATGCCCCTGGGGAGCCCCTGGGGAGAAAGCACAGCCAGCTGAAGCTCTCGTTTTGGACTTCTTGTGGCCACACAACTTCTGTTGATGAAGTCAAACGGGTGTGTGGTATTTGTGATAGCAGCTCAGGCCAATGGACCTTCCAGCCAGCACTCGTACCTGGGGGCCAGGACCACTGGAAAATATCCAGAGTTGTCACCAGGTGGCTGTCTGTCTGCGACACTGCGCTGCTTTAATTCTCTGAACATGGCTTACCCTTTCGGCTATTTTCCTTATTCATTTGGTCAGTCATTTGTTAGGTCATTCGTTCGCTTATTGTCTTCTCCCAGCGTGGAAACACGGACCTTCAGGAGTAAGTCTCCAGCTTCCAGAATAGTCCCTGGCACAGAGTGCGTGCTCAATGTATATTTGTGGAATGGAAGAAATAAAAAATCCATAAATACGGATTTGCACGCAGAGATATTTACTGTAGCATCGTTGAGGTGGCAGAAAGCTGGAATCAGAGAGCACGCCCGTTGGTGAGGGGCTGGTTGGCATGGAAAGCTCTCCCACGGGGGGTGGGGTTGAGGCCGCCCGCCGTCTTCCCTTCAGGTATGCGCGTTGCATGTGCGGCCCTGGCACAGGAGCTGCTCTGTGTGTCCCGGTGTTCTTGTTGCACAATGAGCGCTTCTCCTGAGGTTAGGTGTGAAAGGAGACCATCCGGGCAGCATACCTGAGAACAGGGGCTGACACAGTGGGCACTCAAGCAATAGGAGTTTTCATTATCTCACACAATACATATTTTTAAACATTTTTTATTGTGAAGTATATACACAGCAAAGCAATACATTTCAAAGTACATTGTACAAGTAGCTATTGAGCAGATTTCCGAGTTTGATATGGGTTACAGTTCCACGATTTCAGGTTTTCCCTTCCAGCTGCTTAAGCCACTAGAACTAAAAGAAGTATCAGTAAAATGATTCAGCCTTCATACTCTTTTGTTAAATCCTATCTTCTCTGTTATATTCCTCCTTCTCCTGTGATCCTTCTCCCAATCTTTAGGGGTATTTGGGCTATGCCCATTCTAACTTCTTCCTGTTATTTCACAACATGTTAAAAGGAATGAATTAAATATCACTTAACTTGGAGGGATTTCTGTGATGCATTATTTAGTGGTAAAGGAACAATGCAGAAAAGTA
>PVIY010048879.1:0-17048 GCA_004026745.1 Myrmecophaga tridactyla
TAATCAGCCAAAGGGGAGTGTCTTCTGCAATTAGTGATGCTAAATCTAATCATGGGAAGCCTTTTAAGGAGAACTCAGAGGAGACAGGCCCCATTCCTGCTTCGGCTGGTGAGCCTCTCCTGTGGAGTTCATCCAGACCCTCCATCGGAGTCGTCGGCTTCGCAGCCTGCCCTGTGGATTTTGGACTCTGTGTTCCTGCAGTCACGTGAGACACTTTTATAAATTTTATATTTGCAAGTGTTCCCTGTTGATTCTGTTTCTCTAGAGAACCCTAACTAATACACATAGTAACAATATCAAATAGCAGTGAGTATGCAGAGAAACTGTATCCCTCATATATTTCTAGTGGTAGTATAAAATGGTACAGCCATTCTGGAAAAAGTTGCACAGTTTCTTAAAAATCTAAACATACACATACCATAGGACCCAGCAATTGTACTCCCAACCATTTATCTCTCAGAGAAATGAAAAAGTATGTCTACACAAAAACCTATAGTATGATCGTTCATAGCAGCTTCATTTGTAATAGCAAAACTTGGAACAAACGATATGTCCTACAATAGGTGAGCAGTTAAACAAACTGGGGCATCCATACTGTGGAATGCTACTTGACAATAAAAAGGAACAAGCTACTAATACATTCAACAACTTGGATGGATCTCAAGACAACTATGCTGAGTGAAACAAACAGGTCACATATTGTGATTCCATTTATATAATGTTATTGAAATAAAAAAGTTATAGAGATGGAGAACTGCTTAGTGATTACCAGGAGTTAGAATGGCAGGAGGAGGGGTAATACAAAGGAGTAGCATGAGGGAGACCTTTGTGAGGATGGAATAGTTCTGTATCCTCATTGCTGTGGTGGTCAAGGAACCTACACATGACTAAATAACAGAACTCTACATATACATTATACCAATGTACTGCAGTTACACAAGTGTAACCACTGGGGGAACTGGGTGAGGATTTACAGGGCCTTTCTGTACTATCTTTGAAACTTCCAGTGAATCTATAATGATTTAAAAATGAAAAGTTAAAAAACATGTTAGAAAATTACAAATAAACAGATTTATTTTTTTTTTAGTATCTCAGATTTACACAAACATTATTTAACAATGGAACATTAAAAACATTCCCATTTTAAAAAAATAATAACCAGCACACCAACTTTTAATGGTATTTTAGAAGTTCTGGCCCAATATAATAAAATCCGAAACAGGAATGAAAGATTGAACTTTCATTCAATTGACTGGGAGGGAATTAATTTATCTTTTTCCACAGACAATATAACACAATGCTTTAAAAAGTAGAGAACAACCCCAGAGTCCATCAGGGAATTCAAGAACAACATAATACCACAAAAAAATAAGTAGCTCAGTGGCCAGTTATTGGACTCATTTCCCCCTGATTATGGTAGCAAATACATAAACAACTTAAAAATAACCATAATAAAAACATGCAAAATATACATGTACAAAGCCTATATGATGAAAATCATAAAGCTTTACCAAGAGGTATTAAATGTTATAACAACTTTGTTTAAAATTTAAACATGTAAGTGTAAAAACAGCATAAAAGTAATGCATATACCCTAGTGTCTTTGCAAGATTTAGAAATTCTTGCAATTACTAGAAACAGTGCAATAAATTATTAGCAAAAATATTTATACTGAAATGCCAGCATGATACTAAGGAAGAATAAAGTCTGAGGACTGACATCAATTTCAAGACTTACTGTAAAGCTACAGTAATCAAGACTGTGGTAAGTGCAAAAGAATAGACAAATAGATCAATGGAACAGAATAGAGAGCCTAAAAATAGACCCAGTCAACTGATCTTTGACAAAGGAACAAAGGCGATTCAATGGAGAAAGGATGAACTTTTCAGCAAATGGTGAACTGAACATCCACTAACAACAAAAAAAATTAATCTAGAACAGATCTTACACCTTTCAGAAAAATTAACTTAAAATGGAAGATAGACCTAAATATAAAATGCAAAATGATAAAACTTCTCAAAGATAACAGGTAAATATAGGTGACCTTGGATTTGGCAATGAGTTTTTAAATACAAGACCAAAAGCACAATCCATAAGGAAAAAAAATAAGATGGACTTCATTAAAATGAAAAGCATCTATTTTGCAAAAGACATTGTTAAAAGAATGAAAAGACAAGCAGCCCGGGAGATGCTATTTGCAAGACCATACTTGATAAAACACTTGTATCCAAAATATACAATAACCTCTTAAACCTAAACTATATGAAAACAAACAATCCGATAAACCTAAACAATAGGAAAACAAACAGTCCAATTACAAAATGGGCAAAAAAAATCTGAACAAACACTTCACCAAAAAAAGATATACAGATGGCAAAAAAAGCATATGAAAAGCTACTCAACATTGTATGTCAAGAGAATTGCAAATTAAAACAAGATGCTACTACACATTTATCAGAATGACTAAAATCCAAAACTCTGGCCACACCAAATGCTGGAGAGGATGTGGCCCAATAAGAACTCTCATTTATTGCTGAAGAGAATGGTACAGCCATTAGGGGAGACAGTCTGGCATTTCTTCCTAGGCTAAACATGGGCTTGTTGTGTGATCCAGCAATGACATTCCTAAGTATTTACTCAAATGAGTTGAAAACTTATGTCTACACAAAAACCTGAATGTTTCTAGCAGCTTTACTCATAATTGCCAAAAATTGGAAACAACCAAGGTGTCCTTCACTAGGTGAATGAATAAAAAATCTGTAGTGCATCCATCTAATGAAGTATTCAGTAATAAAAAGAAATGAGCTATCAAGGTAAAAAAGACATGAAACAACTTTAAATGCATAGAGCTAAGTGAAGGAAGAAAGTCAGAAAAAGCTACATACTCTGATTCCAACCATATGACAGTCTGGAAGAGGCAAAACTATAGTGATAGTAAAAAGATCAGTGGTTTCCAAGAGTCCTGGAGGAGGGTTGAGGGGCTGATAGTACAACACAGAGTATTTTTAGGGAGTGGAAGTGTTCTAGTTTGCTAGCTGCCGGAATGCAATATACCAGAAACAGAATGGCTTTTAACAAGGGGAATTTAATGAGTTGCTAGTTTACAGTTCTAAGGCCAAGAAAATGTCCCAATTAAAACAAGTCTATAGAAATGTCCAATCAAAGTCATCCAGTAAAAAATACCTTGGTTCAAGGAGGCCGATGAAGTTCAGGGTTTCTCTCTCAAGTGAGATGGCACATGGCAAACACAGTCAGGGCTTCTCTCTCAGCTGGAAGGGCACATGGTGAACACAGCGTCATCTGCTAGCTTTCTCTCCTGGCCTCCCATTTCATGAAGCTCCCCGGGAGGCGTCCTCCTTCCTCATCTCCAAAGGTCGCTGGCTGGTGGACTCTCTGCTTTGTAGTGTTGCTCTCTCTGAATCTCTCATTCTCCAAAATGTTTCCTCTTTTATAGGACTTCAGAAAGTAATCAAGACCCACTTAAATGGGTGGAGACATGTCGTCACCTAATCCAGCTTAACAACCACTCTTGACTAAATCACATCAACCAGGCAGATGATCTCATTACAGTTTCAAACATACAGTATTGAATAGAGATTATTCTACCTTTATGAAATGGGATTTATATTTAAACATGGCTTTTCTTAGGGGGCATACTTCCTTTCAAAGCCAGCACAGGAAGTATTCTGTACAATACTGTAATGGTGAATACAAGACAGTATGCATTGTTCAAAACCCATAGAACTGTACAACACAAAGAGTGAACCCTAATGTAAATGATGGAATTTATTTAATAATAGTATAATCAATATTGGTTCATCAATTGTAACAAGTGTACCACACAAATGCAAAATGTTATAATAGAAGAAAGTGGTGGTGTGAGGGGAAGGAGGCATATGAAAACTCTTTGTACTTTCTGCGCAATTCTTCTATAAATCTAAAACTGCTCAAAAGATAGTCTGTTGTGCAAAATGTCCATATTGTATGTTTTAGCTCTGCACTACCCAAAACAGTAGTCATTACTTACGTTAAGTACTGACTTAGTTACACGTGACCGGTGAGTACTTAAATTATGGCCAGTATAAACTAATGTGCTCTAAATATAAAACACACAGTACATTTTGAAGACATTGTATAAAAATGTAAAATATCTCATTTATTATTTTTATGCTGATTATGTGCCGAAGTGATAATGTTTTGGATGTACTAAGTTAAGTAAAATATATTGTTAAATTGTGGCTATTAGGAAATTAAAAGTTACATATGTTGGCTCACCATTGTGCCTCTCATCATTTCTATTGGACAATTCTGTTCTAGCTGTTTCATCATTCCGTTGTGTACCTATAAACTTTACTGTTCTTTAGAATTACCTGAGGAGCTTTTTAAAAATCCCTTGGCCCTATCCCAAGCAATTTAATTGGGGTTGGGTGGCATTGGTATGATTTTAAAAATCCCAGGAGATTCTAATGTAAAGCCAAGGTTAAGAACCATTGTCATCAAACCTACAGAGTCCGACCTTAGAAAATTCTTTTTCACATTTCTCATTCCATATAATTAAGAAAAGGCACTCTACAGGCTTGTAGTTACGTATATTTAATAAAATTTTCACCACCATCCATTATCATTTCTCATCACCCCAAAGAGAAACTCTGTACCCCTTAACTATTAATTCCCCATTCCCCCTCCCTCTGGCTCCTGATAATCTCTTACTTTTTTTTTTTCTGTGAATTTGCTTATTATAGATATTTCATATAAGTGGAATCATATGATAACTGTTCTTTTGGGTCTGGCATAATATTTTGGGGGTTCATTCATCCATCTTATAGCATTTATTAAAAATAGCATGGCTAAAAAATATCCCATTGTATGTATGTACCGCATTTTGTATATCCATTCATGTGTTGATGGACACTTGGGTCATTTCTATCCCTTGGCTATTGTGAATAATGCTGCTATGGACTTGGTGTACAAGCATCTGTTTGAGCTCCTATCTTCAATTCTTTGGGGTGTATGGAATTGCCAGATCATATGGTAATCTATGATCAACTTTTGAGAAACTGCAAAACTTCTTTCCACAGTGGTTGCATGGTTTTACATTCCTGTCAGAAATGCAAAAGGGTTCCAGTTTCTCCACATCTTCCCCAACACTTGCTATTTTCCATTTTTAAATAATAGCCATCCTAGTGGTGTGAATTGGTAGCTCACTGTGGATTTTATTTGCATTTCCTTAAGGACTAATGATATTAAGCATCTTTTCATGTGCTTATTGGCCATTTATATATCTTAAGAGGTAACACTTGAATCTGGGTGCAAATACGTGGCACCAGTTCCATTTTGAATCATATCTCCAGTGACTGATAAAAAAAATGAATTTTTATCAGCTAATTGCCTGGATATGGCAAATTTTATAATTAATAAAAACAAATCATGAATCCTCCCCCTTTTAAAGTTTTACTTGACCCTCAGCTGAGTACAATAACTAATGTAGAGCTTTTTTGAGGAGATGGAGTTTATGATGGACTTAAGGAAGTTTTATGCTTTTCCTCTTTTCTAATCATAGCATCTCTATGAGGTAGGTGGGGCAAGAGTTCTTATTCCCATTTTGAGAGGAGGAAATTGAGGCCCAGAGAGGGCAAGCTGGTTGCCTAAGATCGTGTGACTAGTTATGTAACAAAACCTAGACTCAAACCCATTTATTTTGACACTAGTTCAGGGCCTGGTCCAACTTAATTATCATCACCTGTGATAAAAGGAGCTTTGTGTCCAGAAGCTCTTTCTCCTTGATCTGCCCTGGTGAAGGACTTCATTTAATACGATAGTCCTTCTGTTGTGCATAACACTAAAGCATCTACTAGAATACAAAATAGTTCATGCTTAAAGATAAATCAAACTGTGATTCAATCAATCAGATGTGTCCAAGAATTTCAGCTTCTACGCAGTTCATTATTCTTTACAGGAAGTTCATTATTCTTCCTGTAAAAGAATCTTGAGCCCAGGGTTTCAAAGCACATGGCCTATAAATGGGAATTGAAATTTTGAAAAATATTGACGTTACTGTGTTTTAAGTACCTGATTTTTTCACTAAAAGGAGGAAACTATTAGTTTTATTGTTAAATATGGTGAATTTTAATATTCATCTTAGCTGACCAGTGATTCCTATTGTTCCAGTATGAAATAAGTATCCTGTGAGTTTGAGATAAATAGTGACAATCAAAACAAATTTTAGCATCAGATGTTCAAGAGGAAGTTGCTATTGTTGCATTGATTTTAATATTTGTATATAAATACTGATTTTTCTGAGCATTTTGTATTTGTTGTACTTTAATACCTGTTGTAGAGTTCTAGAAATAAAAATCTGGAAATCCGTTTAAAATAAAACCAGAACAACAACAACAAAAAAAGAATCTCCTTGACATTCAAGGAGGCAGCACAGCATGGTATAAGATCATGGATTTGGGGGTCAGATGGCCCTGGATTTGGCTCCTGACTCTGCCCTTATTATATAGCAGTTGTGATCTTGGGCATGCCACATAACATCTATTTTTTGAACATCTGTTATCAGTAGACCTTGAAAATTCCTAGAACTTCAGTGGTGCACACTATAACGTGTATTCTCAAGAGATCTCAGATATGGAAAGCTGAGCCCTTTAAATTCCAGAAGACAAGAGCTGCTCTAGGTTAAGCCCTGGAGACCAGGAACTTGAAGATAAAACACCCAGCATAGTCCTCAGCCAGTTGCCCAATATGTTAGGCCCCCTCCCTACCCACCTGTAATCATGGTAGAAAGTAGGCAGCCTCCACAGGAAGACCTTGCTCATGGTTCCTAGAATATTGAAAAGGCCCACAAGTCATCTAAAATCCCCTCGTCCCTCACCCTTGCTGCCATGCTTGCTTTCCTCTTCTGGCATGGCCATCCAATTCCATTTTCATTTAAAAGCTTTTTCATAAGCACCTATTTTATGTCAGATCTAGATCCATAGTAGGAGACAGTGTATGGAAAAATGACAGCCCCTCCCTTAGGGGTCTCCCAGTGTGACAGGAACCCTGTTGTCCCTGCTCCTTGGGTAGCTCTCAGATTAGAGGACACTCCAGGAAGAATGGAAGCCACTTTCCCAAGAGCTTCTGATTTCTAAATTCAGGTAAGGATTGCTTATTCCCACCCTTGCCTCCAGCCGTCAATCCCCAACCCTGCCAGTTAAGGATCTGCACTCCCTTTCCCTTTTGTTTCATTCAAGAAATCCTCTCTCCCAACATGTTTTAAAAATCTTTCTTTTTGCTTTTTATTTGATACAATCTAAAGAAAAGTTACAAGTAGTTTAATGCTAAGAACTTTTTAAAAATATTTGACAGTAAGTTGCCATATGATGCCCCATCACCCCAATACTTTAAAGTGTATTTCCTACAAACAAGAACATTCTCATGCACAACCATAGTACAGACAACAAAAATCAGAATCAGAGATTAACATTAATATATTACTACCATCTAATTCTTGAACCCTACTCAAATTTCCCCACCTAACTCAAGAATGTCCTTTACAGCAAAAGGATCCAGTTTGGGATGACATGTTGAGTTTAGTTGTCATATCTCTTTAGTCTTCTTCAATCTGTAGTAGTTCCCTTGGGCTTCTATGACTTTTAAAACCCTGACCCTTTTAAAGAGTATAAACCATTTAGTTTATAAAATGCCTCTCATTTAAGGTTTGGCTGATGTTTCCTTATAATTAGATTTAGGTTATGCATCTTTAGCAAAAATTCCACATAAGGTGATGTATTCTTCTCATTGTATCTTATCAGGTGACACATGGCTTCAATTTATGCTGCTATTGATGATCACTTTCATCATTTAATTAAGGTGGTTTCTGGTAGGCTTCTCTGCTATAAAGTTACTCATTTCCCTTTGTGATTAAAAGTATTTTGTGTGGAGGTACTTTGAAACTACATAATATCCCTTTCCTCATCAAATGTTCAATTTATTCATTTATTCATACCTGAATCTACTCATGGTTTCCTATTTATTCAATGGGTTATAACGTGTCACTAGCATTATTTTACTTTGATACACAAATTATCTAAGATTTGGCCAGTGTGAGCCCTCCAAGCTAGCTTCTGTATCCATTTGACAATATCCCCACCATTCTTTGAGTACTTCTTTACTTTCTGGAACAATAAAATGTTCCAGGCTCATCTTACACTTTTCTGACCTTGCCTGCCATTTCTCCAATAAAGCTGGGCTCCTTTTATTGAAGAATAGTATTTAGAAACCAAGATTTGAGTTCTAAGTTTGCCCCTTGCTATTAGGGTGTTGCTGCTCCCAGACCCTCTCAGTGGACAGAGTTGGGGAATATATGAATGTACACACACACATCTACGCACAATTACATCTGTAATTATTTTTACATATATATCTACATGTAGATATATAGGTAAATATTGAAAACCACAAGTTCTATCAATATTTCCAATTCTAATCCAACACCACAGTAACTCCATTCTCCAACAATGAGAAGTCTAGCTCCCAGATTAGTATATTCACTCATTCATTCAGTCCCCCTCTATGTAGCCAGTTTTCCATTGGGGTTCCATCCCTGCATAGGTGCCCTCCTCACCTCACTCAGGCTTGGTATCTTATGTCGGACCACTACTGCTACTCCCCCACACACAAATCCCCAGCATCAAAGCCCTCCTTATTCTATTCTTGGTCCAAAACCCTGTGCTGGGCCATTGCACCCACTCCATAGATGCCCTCCTTTCCCCATGTGATGTGTGGTGTCCTCTTCTTTGGGCACACCCCTTAGCCCACTTGGACTCCAACACCCCAAACTGAGCCACCCTCTGTTGGGACACCCTTCTCTTCTGCCTCACCTCTGACATTCTGCTCTTGGCCACTGAGGCTCCCCTCCCCCAACCCTACCCCCATACCCATCATGGATGCCTGCCTTGTTCAGACACTCTTAATGGCTTTTGGACTGATCTTTTCAGGAGAGAGAGAGGGGAAGGTTAAAAGCCCCCTGTCACTTACCAGACCACCTTATGACTCGTCACTTCTCCTTTCCACCGGCCAGCCTCAGTCAACATCTCCAACTCCCAAAGAAATATCTATTAAAAAAATGCACCCATTTGACACATTGTAGAGAAGCTTCAGATTGAAGAAGCACTAAAATGTTGCTGTACAGCTTAGGGTTAGTGCCTTACATGTTGCACCATGCAGGCTACTATGGTACAGGTTCTTTTCCTCTTTTCCAGAGACTCAGAGGCATGTACCTAGCTCCATTTCACAGGGTGTCCACAAACCATCCTCAGAATTCAGTCTACAAGTTCTGATTATTGTTTTCTGACATATAACAATGGGCAAAAAAAAACCCAATCACCTCTTCTCATAAACGTGCCCTTACTTTAATAACAGGTCTCCAACACGTTCCTATCAAGCTACTTAAACTGAACTCTACTATAGTGTTTCACTTTGTATTTTATGTTTGATGACGGTGTTGCCAGAGGACCCGAGAATTATGAGTCACATATGTTTTAAGTTCCCAGTCCTGAGTCCATCAATTAGTTATGTACTTAACCTGAACATCTGTAAAATTGGAATAATGGTGTTTACCACAAAGGGTTATTGTAATAATTAAATGAGAGAATTTGTATTTGAGCACTCCAGAAGTTTTACCACAAATAATTCTTATATAATAGAGCTTTTGAGGAAGAATCAAGATTCACTGGAATCTACTATGTGCTTCTATCCATTTGTGAGCCTGAGAGTAAGTTAGAAGTTTTGATCTTGAACTCTACTGTTAAGCTTTGAGGATGATGAGTGGGACATGGAGAGATAGTCCTTGAGGAATCAATATGGGAGACAGATGGGAAAGGGCAGCCTGTGTCCCTGGGAAAACCCAGCATCCTTCTGATTCCCAGCCACCTCCTTTAGTGCAATAAAATTCAGCAGACCACCATCTGCCACAGATATCAGATAGGGGTCCTGCAGCTCTCGTTATAACCTGGTGTTTGGGCTTGCTAAAGCTGCTGGAATGCAATATACCAGAGACTGATTGGCTTTTAACAATGGGGATTTATTAGCTTACAAATTACAATTCTAAGGCCATGAAGATGTCCAAATTAAGGCATCAACAGGAGGATACCTTCTCTGAAGAAAGGCTGCTGGCATCTGGGACACCTCTGTCACACGGAAAGGCACATGGTAGGTATCTGCTGGTCCTACTCTCCTGGGTTTCACTGCTTTCAGCTTCTGGCTTCAGTGGCTCTCTCAGCTTCTGTGGGTGTGTCCTTGTCTCTCGGCTTCTCTGGGGCTTCTCTGAGCTCTCTGCCTTTTTTGCCTTTTATCCTCTCATCAAGGACTCCAGTAAAAGGATTAAGGCCCACCTTGAATGAGGTGGGTCACCTCTCAATTGAAATAACCTAACCAAAAGGTCCCACCTACAACAGGTCTGCATCCACAGGAAGAGATTAAAAGAAGATGGCATTTTGGGGGGTATATAACAGCTTCATACTAACACACCTGGGTAAGAAGGGAGAGATCAAAGACACATAGAATTTTAAAGCTGGAAAGGTCCTTTGAGATGACCTCTTTGGTCTTCTGTTTCTATTCTGTAAAAATGAAAGGACTAGAGTTTTTGTCTAAAGACCCGAGGGGACCTTTGTGACCAAGACAACTAGAATCCATGACTCCTGTCCTCCAACCCTAAGCACTCCCCCAGGTCAAAGGTTCCCTTTTGTATAAATGATTTACATTCATAGGTGGAGAAATAAAAACCTAGAAAGAGGGCAGAACTTGTATTATCTCAAGGGGAAAGGTATGCAAGGGGTACACTCCTGCCTTCCTCTTGGAGACAAGGCCCTTGTGCTCACTTTTCCACGTGAGAGGCACAGGAAGAATCCTAGTTGCTGCAGATCATCTCTTGTGACCAGGCCACACTATGGCATCATCAAAATGGATCCACCACATGCAAAGCAGACGAACTCTGGCACATGCTTCCTGCCTTCTGGGAGGACGCAGCATCTCATGAACTCTCTGAGCTTCAGTTACCCTCATCTGTAAAAAGCGAAACAGAATCCTGTCTTGTAGGGTTGTTGTGAGACTTCAATGAGATAGTGTTCAATAAAACAAAACAAAGTGACTGGCACACAAATACTCTCTATACGGTAGGTAGCTCGTGTCAAGTGGCAGGAGGCTGAGTTTAGGGAGGACAGCCAAGAAAGGAGACTTGATGGTCTGACTCCTCACAACTATCTATTGGTAGGTTTCATTTTACAGATGAGAAACTGAGGTTTACAAAGTGAAATAAAACAACAACAACAATAGTAATGATAAAACTTTCTCAAAGGGGAGGTGAAAGGGAAAGCTATTCTTTATCATAAAGCACCAACTAATGAATGTAGACAGAATGATAAATTTAAAAATCACTATCTAACAAGTACCCTACAATAACAGGTTCTGGGAAGAATCATCAATGAATGCTAAAACCATTGAATAAATGTTATTGGGGAACTGGATAGTCCATATAGCCTCGAAGTATATAAAGGAAAAAAAAGTATCTTTATAATAAAGAAATGAAGGGATATCTCTATTCAGATAATCAAACATCACCACCAGTAATAAGACAAACTGATATCACATACTCCTGACGATACATGTAGTATTCCTGCCAAAAATGTCCAACATTCCTAAATGTAATCATAAGGGAAAAAAATCAAACAAGTCCATATTGAAGGACATTCTACAAAAATCTGGCCTGGGCTTTTCAAAAAGGCAATGTTATGAAAGTTAAAAAGAAAAAAAAAAAAAGGTAGGCCTTTTCCATGTTTTAGATCTAAACATAAAACCATAAACCTTTTTAGAAGAAAACATAGGAGAATAGTTTCACAACCTTGGGGTGGGCAGAAATCTCTTAAACAGGACACACATTAACCATATAAAAAAATGGATAAGTTGGACTTATCTGAGTAGGCAAACCACAGAATGGGAAAAATACTTACAGTACATATATCTGACAAAAGATTGTATCCAGAATATATAAAGAACTCTTACAAATCAACAATAAAAGACAAACAACCCAATGATCAAAAAATTCGAACAAAAACTTCACACACCAAAAAAAGATATATTAATGGCCAGTAAGCACGTGAAAGGATATCTTACATCAAAGAAATGCAAATTAAAACCACAATGAGATACCATTTCACACCCACTAGAATAGTCAAACTAAAAAAGATCAACATCAAATGTTGGCAAGGATGTGGGACAAGTGGAACTCTCATATATTATTGGTGGGAGTGTAAAATGGTACAGCTACTTTGGAGAACTGTTTGGTAGTTTCTTGTAGAGTTAAACATAGGTATACCCTATGACCCATTCTCCACTGGGTATTTACCTAAGAAAAATGAACACATTCACTCACAAAAAGACTTACATAGTAATATTCAAAACAGCTGAAAATTGGAGACAACTATGGATTGAGGTATATTCATATATTTAAATGCTGCTCATCAATTAAAAGGAACCATCTACAGATAGACACAGCAACACAGATGAATCTCAAAAAACATGCCAAAAACACTATGCTGAACAATACAAAAATGCATATTAATAATTCCATTTGTGTGAAATACAGGAACTGGCAAAACCAGTCTATGGTGACAGAGTCAGAAAGTGGCTGTGGGGGTGGGGTAGGGATTAATTGAGAAGAGGCATGATGGAACTTTCTGGGTGGCGGTAATACAGATGTATGTAACTCAAAATTCATCACATTGAACACTTAATATCTGTGCATTTTATTGTATGAAAACTTACTTCAATTTTAAAAAGATGCTACTCAGATAAAAAAATGTTGCAAAACTGTTCTAGATTAAAGTTAATATCTGTGCATTTTATTGTATGAAAACTTACTTCAATTTTAAAAAGACACTACTCAGATAAAAAAAATGTTGCAAAGCTGTTCTAGATTAAAGACTCAAGAGACAAGATTACTAAATGTAATATGTAATCCTTAATTAGATCCTGGATCAGGGAAAAAGGCTATAAAATGAAACAATGGGGAAATCTGAATATGGATTATATATTAGTTAATAGTAATGTATCTGGGTGGGCCAGGTGGCTCAGCAGGTAGAGTTCTCACTTGCCATGCCGGAGACCCGGGTTCGATTCCCAGTGCCTGACTGTTCTAGTTTGCTTGCTGCCGGAATGCAATATACCAGAAACGGAATGGCTTTTAAAAAGATGGATTTAATAAGTTGCTAGGTTACAGTTCTAAGGCCCAGAAAATGCTCCAATTACAACAAGTCTATAGAAATGTCCAATCAAAGGCATCCAGAGAAAGATCTTGGTTCAAGAAGGCTGATGAAGTTCAGGGTTTCTCTCTCAAGTGGAAGGGCACATGGTGAACACAGTCAGAGTTTCTCTCTCATCTGGAAGGGCACATGGCGAACATGGCATCATCTGCTAGCTTTCTCTCCTGGCTTCCTGTTTCATGAAGCTCCCTGGGAGGTGTTTTCCTTCTTCATCTCCAAAGGTTGCTGGCTAGTGGGCTCTCTGCTCTTCGTGGCTATGTCGTTCTTCTCAGGCTCTCCTGAATCACCCATTCTCCAAAATGTTTCTTCTTTTATAGGACTCCAGTAAACTTATCAAGACCCACCCAAATGGGTGGAGACATGCTGTCACCTAATCCAGTTTAACAACTCTTGATTAAATCACATCTTCAGGGAGATTATCTAATTACAGATTCAAACATACAGTATTGAATAGGGATTATTTTGCCTTTACGAAATGGGATTTAAATTAAAACAAGGCTTTTCTAGGGGACATACATCCTTTCAAACCAGCACACTGCCCAAGCAAAAAAATTTAAAAAATTAAAAAATAATAGTAATTTATCAATATTAAATTTCCTGAGTGTGATCATCATATTATGGTTATAGAGGACAATGTCCTTGTTAGGAGATACATGCTGAAGTATTTAAAGCTGAGCTGTCATGATTTCTGCAATCAACTCTTAAATAGTTCAGGAAAAAATAAAGATAGAGGAAGAGATAAAGCAGATGTGACAAAAGGTTAACAATTGGTGAAACTAGGTATAAGAATATTCATTGTTGTGTTCTTGCAAATTTCCTTGAAATTTTTCAAAATAAAAAGTTTGGGGTGGAAAAGTTAAAAAGATTAAAATACCTAGTAATAAACTAACAAAAATATGCAAGTTTATTGTGAAGAAAACTCCTAAATATTACTTAATGTTTATAAAACATGACTTGACTAAATGGAAAGATGCGCCTTATTTATTGGTAGGAATACTCCAAATCTGATGGGTGGGAGAGGCAGTACAGAGAGGTGAAATGCTTCATCCAAGGTCACACAATGAGTGAGTGGTGAGACCAGTGCTACCTAGATCCTCACCCCATTAGGCAATTGTATAAATTGGGTCAGTGCTTTTCAAAGTTTTTAATGGATATCAAAACTGCCTAGAGTAGTCTGTTAAATTGCAGATTCCCTTATGCTAAATCTGGAGGTCTGTGTAAGGTCTGAGATTTGCATTTTTAGTAAGCTATCTCCTCCCCAGGTGATTCTATTTAAGGTGGTCCCCAGGTAGTCCTTTGGGAAATGCTAGTCTGGGGGTTCAGGGAAAAACCACAGGGAGCAGATGACCCCAAGATGTGCTCAGGGCAGAGCACAATCTGCTTCTTTAGTTGCTTGCTGGGCACAGCTGGCACTGGGCCCCCAGATGCACCCCAAGGAAGTTAGGGCACCTGGTGAAGCCTGCTGCTGAAGTGACCCATTCTATGTGACTCCAGAGGGCCGAACTCAAGAGTGGACACTGTCGGATGTGAGCAGTGCTTCTCCCTATTTAGCAGGATCCGAGGACCAGTGCTGTTGGCAGTGTAGCACAGCAGCCTGCCTTGAGAGGTGGTGAGCTTCCTGGCCATAACCAAAAGAACCTGAGCAGTAGGAGGAGGGTCTCTCAGCAGGGATGCTAGCAAGATTTCCCACCTGAGGTAGCAAGCATGTGGGGCCAGACAGCCTATGTAAGGCACAATGTCAGTCAGCTTGTATTGCTAGGAGGTCTCCACATAAACAGTGAGAGGCAAGAAGGTGGCTGGCTCAGGGTGTCTGAAGGCAGGTGGCTGACCCTACGCCTCCAAGTTTGCAAGGGTAGCAGGACTCTGGAGGGGTTCAGCAGAAAAGGAATTTTTCAAAGGATATTGGATAGTACATAGAATCCTGGGTAATCTGGAGAACCAGGACTGTAAATCTCACAGGAACAAAGGAAAGCCCAACCACCAAGGGGTGGATTTGCCGCAGGTTCAGTGCTGGTTACTACTATTACCCCAGTCCAAAATCCAATCAGAAGCCTCTGGTTGGTCAGCCAGGTTACAGGCTATATTAGTTTTTTTAGGGCTGCTATAACAACTTACCACAAACTTGGAGGCTTTAAACAAAAGAAATATTCTTTCACAGCTCTGGAAGCTAGAAGTCCAACATCAAGGTGATAGTGGGACTGGTTCCTTTGGAGGTTGTGAGAGAGAATCTGTTCCATGCCCCTCTCAGAGCGTCCAGTGGCTCCAGCAATCCTTGGCATTCTTTGGCTTGTAGACATACCACTCCAATCATATGGCATCTCCCTCTGTGTGTTTGTGTCTCATTTCTCCCTTTATCTTATAAGAACACTAGTTATTGGATTTAGGGCATGCTCTAAATCCAGGAAGATCTTCATCTCAAGATCCTTAACTTAATTACAACTGCAAAAATAGCTTTTCCAGATAAAGGCATATCACAGATTCCAGGAGTTAGGACTTAGACATATCTTCTTTTTTCTTTTTTCTTTGGGGGGTGGGGACACAATTCAACCCACCACACATGCCCATACCCTCTCTAAATATGTGGAATTTTCAACTTTGACTGAAAATTTTAAAGTGGAGAAGTTCTCAACCACAGTAAAAGATTTCAAGTCACAAAATGGCCAAAAATAATCCACAATATTCACTTAGAGAACTGAATGGAAAAATATATGCACATCCATAAAATGCATGAAGCATTAAAAAAGGAAAAGGTAGGCTGCCAGATATATTACTAAGTGGAAAAAAAAAAGAAGCAAAGCAAGTGTGTACAAGCATATCTATTTTTGCACACAACTATAAAATTTCTAAAAAGATAAGCAAGAAACATTGTTAGCCTTTGGGAAGCTTTGAGGTTCTGGAATGAGAGTGAGACTTATTTTTAGATGCAGTTTTTATTGTTTCAAATTTTTTAATCTTAAGCATATAGTACTATTCAATTAAAACACTAATTTTAAAAGAAGATATAATGAATTTAAAGAGCTTAGTACAGTGTTCAACATATAACAGATGCTCAATAAGTAAAAATTCTTTATCTTCCACTTAAACTTCTGCTATCCCTTTCCCTTCATCTCTCCTTCCCTCCCTCCCCATCAACAGTATCCCCAGTTGTACATTTGATCAATAAATCTTAAGTTACCGCATATTGTGTGCTAGGCACTGTTCTAACAATATAGCTACTCACACAAAACAGACCCAGACCCTGCCTCTACAGAGCTTGCATTCAAGCACTACTGCACCACCACTCCAGGTTCATTTTGATTTAGTAATTCCTGACTCCTCAGCTTTGTATGGGCCATCCCCCAACACAAACCTAGGGTACCCTTACCCACTCCCCTCCTGAACCTGATCTAAACACTCCACCACGCCCCTGGCCCCCAGGGACATTCACTGGAGAGGGACTTAGAAAATTGCCCTTGGTAGGAGACTTGAGCCAGTTTCCTGCTGCCCTCTGCTGGGGCTCCCTGGTGGCTCAAGGGTCGGTACCCAGGGCCCCTCCTCTCTAGGGCCTGCCTCTCCCCATTTGGTATCTGCAGGCCGCTGGGCTGGGCACAGGGGATCTTTGTGCCCGAAGAATATTGGCTTCCTGTGGACTTTGTGGCTCAGAGCTGGGATCTCTATGACCCTAATCTGACCCAGAATGTTCTTAAGGTTCCCTGCAGTCCAGGCAATGCTATATGAGAGTTTAAGGGAGGGTCAAGGTAAAATATT
>PVIY010048880.1:0-17047 GCA_004026745.1 Myrmecophaga tridactyla
CACAGGTGCACCCAGCCTACATGTCTAATTCCTCCCCCACTTCCCCCCAGAAAAACCCAGCTGTTCCTTGTCCATATTTTGGGTCTGGAGTGTGCACACTTGCTGTGTGTCTTGGAAGGAAGAATCCAGGGGATAGACACAAAGGCCATGGAAATGGGAGCAGGGCTGGAGCACGTTCTGAAATAAAACATCCTTCAATGAGAGAAACGTTCTACATCTGCCCTGTCTAATATGGTAACCACAGGCCAGAGGAGGCTACTGAGAGATTTTAATGTGGCTAGGGTGACCAAAGAACTGAACTTTAATTTTATTTAATTGCAGTTAATTAAAATTTGTTTCTGGTGATTTGTCTTCTTTAATAGACTCACCGTTTAATAGCAACCTTGAAATCTGTTCCGCTCATTGCAGGGGTCTTGCCTCAATAACTTAACCCATCCAGGAAGTACCGGTGTGTGTGGTTGTTGAGCAGCGGTCTATCTCCCAGGAACGCACTGTGTGTCCCCTCACAGCATGCACTCAATGCCTGGGACCCATGCGCTGTGAGGCCCACACACTCCACTGGGAAATTTGAGCCCTGATCATGAACTTTGATTGGAAAGCAACTGTGGAGTTACTGTTGGTTTTTTTCCCCTCCTTCTTCTTTGGTTTAAACTGATATATTCACATTCCATGTAGTCATCCAAAGTGTACAATCAATGGCTCACATTAATTTAAATCCAAATAGCCGTATATGGGTATTGGCTACTGATCGCATCACAGATCTGGAAGGGAGGGCACAGGCTCTAAGTGACCTGTCAGACCCATCTCCCTCTGGGTGTCTGGGGGGGTGGGCTGACGGGAGGAGGAGGAGCATGGGGACCCCTAAAGGCTGACGGCCTCTCTTGCCCAGGGGGCATTATGGTGGGGTGTAATGACTGAAAGAAGTCTTATTTTCCAACTTGATTAAATGAACATGGATTTCATGCTTACCAAAGGCAACATGCATTGCCACATGGCGTGAAGAGAAATAAGATTTGGTCTTTACTCTCCAACAGTGTACTATCTAGCCTAGCAGTTACACAGAGGCAAGACACTGTAATAAAGATAAACTGTGATAAATGTGCTAATCAGGGTATGCGTGGAATGTGATGAGTCAATCGGGGAGGAAACCATTTCCAGCCATGGTTATTTAGAATGGGCTGGGGGAGGAGGTGGAATTTGAGCTGGGAAAAAGGAAATGCGAGGAAGAAACAGTAACAAAGACAGCGGGACTAGACCACGCAGCATCTATCCAGGAAAGGGCAAAGAGTTCAGTGGAGAGTTGCTAATGCTACGCCTTGCAAACTGGACTTCGGTAGAATCAATGAGGTCCTTGGTTCTGGGCTGAAAAGGAAGTTTGCTACTATTCAATAAGCAATGGACAGTTGGGAGAGGAAAGAAGTGGTCAGATCTGCACTTTAGAAAGAAAAATCTAGTGGCATGTAGAAGGGGTGGGGGGGAGACAAAGAACAGTGGGGGCTAGAAGCAGAAGGATCTGGAAGAAGGAAGATGCCAGGGTAACCATTTTAATAACCCAAGAAATAAATAGTAGAATAATCTAAGACATTGTCAGCAGGATGGAATGAAGGGGCACACTTGGGATCCCCTGAGCAGACGGTATCAAGGACAGGCTGGGTGAGGGAAACAGGAATTTAAAAAGTTAATGGCTACTGAGATTGGAACCTGGGGAATTGGAATTGCAATTCTGAAAAGAAAATGCCTAAACCCAAACCTATCACCACTAAAGTCATTCCTGGGTAGTTGCTGAGTAAATAAATAATTATGGCTTGAAAATCTGAATAATTTAAGTAATTCCTTTTTAACTGGAAATTCTCGTTCTTTGATTACATATAATGTTAACTCTAAAAAAAGATCACATCACCTGCCCTTATAGATCTTACATGAGGGATTCTTCTTCATTTAGAAGATATTTAGAAAATAACATGTGCTTCATCCTTTTTATTCTCTGCAGACTTGCTTTCCCCCTGCTCCTTAATACACTGGGTAGAACTGGGCTAGTCCACAGCTTTTATGTTTTCACATCTCATTCACTTACAGGACCAGCCAGAGTCAGGTGCCAATCTTGGTCCATTCAATTCAGGGAATGCAGTCATGTGCAAACACTGTCTTAGGGGTTTCATCCCCCAATCTGAAAAGTATTTCTCAGCTTAAGGGAGCTCAGATCACACATTTTCAAAATACATTAGTTACAACAACTATATGTACTTTTAGCACTTGTGACTACATTTCCAACTGAGAAAAGCAGGGGAATTAAAAAAAAAGAAAAGAAAAACTCTACTATGTTCAGTAATTTGAAAACTGTTCCTCTGAAACTCCTCAGTAACTCAGATTTCTGATCTAGGGTTTCCATTCATAGTCCACCATTCTGTCATGATGTCCATCTGTCACATGCTGACTTCTGTCCGATGACCTCTCAACATGGTTCTCACCAAGGTCACCAAAGGGCTTCTAACTTCCAGACCAGATGTCCCTATCACTGAGCAACACACTACAGAATTTATCACTGTGGACCTTCACTTCCTAAAATGCTCTCTTTCCCTGGTTCCCCTTCACACCTGACCCGTCCTTTTACTTCCAGTCCCCTTTCCATTCCCATGAAAATTTCTGATGCTATTCTATTCTTCCACAACCGTTTACCTACATGATTTCTCATGCTCTTGTGCCCATAAACTTTTTTTTTCAGTTTAATGGTTTTAATAGCAAACTTATAAGAAGAGCACAGAAGAAAAACAACATTAAAAACATTTACTTGCATTTAGGACAACTCAATTAGAAAAGGATAGTGAATAGATGGTGGTCAGTTGACAAGGGTGCCAATGGATAAAGAACTGTCATTTCAATGAATGGTGCTAAGACAACTGAAAAGCCACATGCAAAACAATGAAATTGGATCTTTATATCACACCATACACAAAATCAACTCTAAAAGAATCAAAGACCTCAATGTCAGAGCTAAAATGTCAGAACTCTTAGAAGAAAATATGGGTGTAAACCTTCATGACCTTGGATCATGTAATAGATTCTTAGCTATGACACAAAAAGCACATGCAACAAAAGAAAAATTAGATTTCATCAAAATAATAACCTTTGTGCTTCTAAGGACATTACTGAGAAAATGAAAAGACAACCAACAGAATGGGAGAAAATATTTACAAATCATGTATCTGATAAGGGTCTAGTATCCTAAATATATATGGGAATTTTACAGTCAACGATAAAAAGACAAATTACCCAATTTAAAAATGGGCAAATGATTTGAGTGGTTTTCCTCCAGAGAAAATATACAAATGGCCAAAAAATACATGAAAAGATGTTCAACATCATTAGCCATTAGAAAAATGCAAGTCAAAACCACAGTGATAAGGCGGGGCCGCGGTGGCTCAGCAGGCAGAGTTCTCGCCTGTCGTGCAGGAGACCCAGGTTCAATTCTCGGTGCCTGCCCATGCAAAAAAAAAAAAAAAAAAAAGCAGGATGATATACCACTTCATGCCTGTTAGAATGGCTATAATCCAAAGACAGACAAAAACAAGTGTTGACAAGGATGTGAAAAAGTGGTTTTCCACTTTTAGCAATGTAAAATGGGACAGCTGCTACAGAAAACAGGTTGGTATTTCCTCAAAACATTTAACAAAGAGTCACAATATGACCCGGCAATGCCACTTCTAAACATACACCCCGAAGAAATGAAAATATGTGTCCACCTAAACACTTGTACTCAAATCTTTATAGCAACATTATTCATAATAGTCAAAAATGGGAAACAACCCAAGTGTCTATGAACTAATGAATGGGTAAACAGAATGTGGCACAGATCCATAACTGGAATATTATTCAGCAGTTAAAAGAAATGAAGAATTGATTCATGTTGCAACATGGATGAACATTCTGCTCAAAGAAAGAAGCCAGACACAAAAGGCCACATCTTATAAATTTCCATTTATATGGAATGCCCAGGACAGACAAATCTATAGCGATAGAAAGTGTTTTGTTTGACAGGGTTGAGGGGGTAGGGGACAATGGGAGTGACTGTTAATGATGGGGGTTTCTTTCTGGGTTGATGCAAATGTTCTTGAGTTAAATAGTGGTGATAGTTGCACAACTTTATGAATTCACTAAAAACACTGAATTTTACACTTTAAAAGAATGAATTTTATGATATATATATATCCCCAATAAAAATATTTATATGTCTCATATTGTTTCTCTAGATTAGAGGGACAGTAAATAGCTGATGTTCAAAAATATAGTCAAACAAATCTGGGTTTGAATACTAGCATCAAGCAGCTCAACTTCTTTTATTCTTTTTTTTAAAAAAAACCTTTTTTTGGGAAAGTGTATGTTCTAGTTTGCTAGCTGCCGGAATGCAATATACCAGAAACGGAATGGCTTTAAAGGGGGGAATTTAATGAGTTGCTAGTTTACAGTTCTAAGGCCGAGAAAATGTCCCAATTAAAACAAGTCTATAGAAATGACCAATCAAGGCATCCAGGGAAAGATACCTTGGTTCAAGAAGGCCGATGAAGTTCAGGGTTTCTCTCTCAAATGAGAAGGCACATGCCGAACACAGTCAGGGCTTCTCTCTCAGCTGGAAGGGCACATGGCAAACACGGCGTTATCTGCTAGCTTTCTCTCCTGGTTTCCGGTTTCAAGAAGCTCCCTGGGAGGCATTTTCCTTCTTCATCTCCAAAGGTCACTGGCTGGTGGACTCTCTGCCTTGTGGTGCTGCAGCATTCTCTGCTCTCTCTGAATCTCATTCTCCAAAATATTTCCTCTTTTATAGGACTCCAATAAACCAATCAAGACCCACCAAATGGGTGGAGACATGTCATCCCCTAATCCAGTTTAACAACTATTCTTGACTAAATCACATCATCCAGGGAGATGATTTCATTACAGTTTCAAACATACAGTATTGAATAAAGATTATTCTACCTTTATGAAATGGGATTTATATTAAAACATGGCTTTTGTTAGGGGGCATGCTTCCTTTCAAACCAGCACAGTGTATAATTTCAGACTTAGAGATAAGTCACAGGAATAGCACAAAGAATTTCCAAATATTCTTCACCTAGATTCCCCAACTGCTTTCATATTTGCTTATCCTTTTCTTACTCTCTCCATTTAAACATATACACATTTTTAACTGAACCATTTGAGAATAAGTTGCAAATATGATACTCCTTTATCCCAAAATGCTTCAGGGTGTATTTCCTAAAATTAATGACATTCTCTTATAAAACCACAAAATCAGAAAATTATCATTAATACAATATTATTATCAGATCTTATTCAGATTTTTTCCAATTGTCCCAATGTTCTTTATATCAAAAGAAAATCCCACACCATGCATTGAGTTTGGTCGTGATTTTTCTTCAGTCTCCTTTAATTAGGAACTATTCCTTATGTTCTTTTTTTTTTCCTTTCATGATATTTTTGAAAAGTACCAGTCAGTTATTTTGCAGCATGTCCTTCAGTTTGGATTTGCCTGAAGTTCCCTTATGATTAAACTCAAATTATGTGCTTTTGGCAGAAATCCCACCGACATCTCAGTGCATTACATCTAGAAGCACACGATGTCAATTTGTTTTGTATTCGGTGATCTTTTTTTTAAAATCATATTTGGTGATCTTAACATTGATCCATAGATAAGGAGGTATCTGCCAGCTTTTTCTTTTATAAGGTAACTATTTCTCTCATTGTAATTATGAAGAATCTTGTGGGAAGATAAACACGGCAATGGCCAAGCCTCGTGTCTTTATCTGCAAGGTGGGAATTAAAGTTGTGCACACGAGGCCCTTCAGTTCTGATCCTAGCCACCTTCTCATCTGGCCTCATCTGATTCTCACCTGTGCTCTCTGCTTCTTAGGTCCTTTCCCCATTTCTCTGTCCTTAGGATCCACTCCTTTCCCAGCTCCCTGGGCTGAGTTGGTTCATTATGCTACTGGAAGCCAACAACTTTGCCTGATTGTTAATAGGTAACTTCTTTGAGCTGAGCCGTGCTGTGCTGTGATTTGTCATTTTTATTTCCATAATGGTCAGTAGACTGGAAACTTCCTGGGGGACAGGGCCAGGTTTGATTTATTTTTGTGTCTGGGAATATGTTAAATTGTTGCTGTCTTCCCATGAATGAAGGCCCTGGTAAGGAAAGACCCAGTTAACCTGATTTACTTTGGTTTCACTGCTTATGTCTCTGGACTTTTTAAATAATGAGATGTAAAAGAAACCCATCTGAAATCTAACAATGAAGATGCCGCTTCCTTCTAAGTCAAACAATTCATATCTGGAAGACACCTTGGTGACCAGATATTCCAATCCTTGCATTTTATGGACAAATTTAGGCATGGAGAGGTTGAAAACCACCCCCAGGAGTTTTAGTGGCAGAACTGGGTCTTGAAAACTCGGATTCTCTGTCCAGGGTTTCTTCATGGTGCTGTATTTCTTTTAGTTTTGGTCCAGTCTTCTACAAACACAAACAGGATGCACACATTTCATGACATTTGAAACATTTTGAGAGAGAGCAAATTAAGGTAGCTCTACTCATTTTTTACCCCCTGATTTTTTCTTTCCTTGTTTCCATATAAAAGAAATGAAATTTTCACATGTGAAATTCCATGAACTCGTATCCCGCTTAAGCTCCAGATAAAGAGTTATGTTTCAAGGAAGGGTGTGGAAAAGCTGCGTAAAGAAGGAAAAAAGTCAGTCCTTCTCCGTCCTTCTCCTACACAGGAGGGAGAGATGTTGAGTTAACCCTTTAGCGGACACTCACCAAAAACAATAAATATGTCATTCCCCCCTCTTCGAGCACACTACTTTATTGTGAAAGTTTGTGTTGCCTTTTTTTTTTCTGTGTTGTCTTGGGTGCAAAAAGAACAGAGGGGAAAATGCCTAGCAGCTTTGATGACAGTTTTGGTTTGACTCACCAACCAACTGAAAAGCATGGGTGGAGGTGACTATTCAAGAACCTTGGATGGTGGGACAGTCTGTACCCGTCCAAGGGGTCTCCCCTCCCTTATGAAGCCTTCCCTGAAATCCCCAACCTGCTGTGGTTTCCCCTCCCCGGGTACTTGCTTTTCGTACTACTCATTTGGTTCCAAGCACATAGCCCGGGGTTTTTTTGAGTGGTCTTTTTATAAATCTTGTTTAATCGCCACAGTTTGGCTGAGGAGCCTTTATATGTGAACTCTCTTTGTATTTATAGAACTTACTACTTTTTCTTTAAATCTATAAATATCTAGTAAGATATGTAACATATTCCTTCCATGTGCAGAAAATCTGTTGGACCTTTGTAAAATCTAAGGCACGTGGCTCTTTCTCCTTTTGAGACCAAAATCTAGGAGGAAAGATAAATAAAATGCTTATTTGGCAAGTATTTATTGCACTTCCTTTCCCAGTTCAATACCAGGCCCATTGCTAGGTGCTAGGGATGCAAAGATGAAATAGAAAAGTTTCCTGTACTCAAGGAATCACTAACAGTGCAATGGGAATTGTCAGTTCCAGCTGACAGTAAGAATGAGTCTCTGAACTTGATCAGGAGACCTATAGGAGATATTTGGAATTCTCGACTTAGGCCAGGGAAGGTGTGTCTTCCAAGACATCCTCACTTAAAGATAAGCCTAAGAGTTCCCTTAATATCTTCTCTTACAAAGAACTTTTTGAGCAATGAAGAAAACTAGTTAAAGAGGATGGAGAGAGGGAATAGAAATTCAATGAAAGGATGTAGTAGTTGGTAACAAATTTAATCCTACCCAACAGTGCCCTCAGTTTTAAGTCATTTTTTGGGAGGACACACTAAAGACTGGACAAATTCCATGAGGCCTGCCTGTGCCTTGGATGGAGATTTTCAGGTCTAACAAAATTTTGCTGTCTCCAGAAGAAGGAGGAGAGAAGTCAGACAGAACCATATAAATTAGTTTTCATGACAGATATCATGAAGAAGAAACCAGAGGCACTTACTGTAATCTTAGTTTAATTGGACACACACCCTGAATATTAGGCAAAACCAAAATTGTTGCTTTCATCTGAACTCAGAAGAATTAGAGACCATGCACTTAATTATATTCCCGCCTCCACACTGAACAATAAATGCCTATTAACTTCTTCCAGAGTTAACTAGGTCTATGAGACAATATAATCCAGCCAATGAATGTGGCAGAACGGGACACTGTATATTTTGTGTCTATTGCTCTAGTCTGCGTGAGTCTGTAACAATTCTGCTCAATTTCTTGCTGTTTAAATTTTTTTAAAACATCACTGACATACAACGACTCAGGAGTTTTACATCCTGAATAGGTCAGCAACAACATTTGTATCTGGTGTTTGACTCAAAAGGAAGAATCACTTGGATATACGAAGTCGAACGGATCTTAAGGAAGGCTTACAAAGCAGTCTCCTGGGATTCTGGAAGGAAGTCTTTCAGACATTTTTTACTTCAAAAAAAGTTGGCGTTTAAGTTACCAGATCTCATATGTTCCACAAATTCCTTAAATAGTTTTGTAATACACTGCTTTGACCTACCTTCAAATAATTCTAAATATATCTGCTGTGGCTGTTTGGAGTCTGTACTCCAGAAAGGACAGTGGTAACGGGAGCTTACTGTGTGATTTTCATTGTACCATAAACCATAAATTTTATGTAGTACTGAAATTATATGTTAAACATGTGTATCACATTATCCTTTTTTTCCAACTTTTTTTTAATTGTATAATATAACATATATACAAAGCAAAGAAAGAAAAAAGCAATAGTTTTCAAAACATTCTTCAACAATTAGTTACAGGACAGATCCCAGAGTTTGTCATGGGCTACCATACGATCCTCTCAGATTTTTCCTTCTAGCTGCTCCAGAATATAGGATGCTAGAACGCATAAATTTTTTTTTATCATCACAATCGACTTTTTGTGTGTGTCTGTGTGAAAAATAACATATATACAAAAACAGCAATGCATTTCAAAGCACAGCACAACAATTAGTTGTAAACAAATTTTAGAGTTTGACATGAGTTACAATGCCACAATTTTAGGTTTTTACTTCTACTGCTCTAAGATACGGGAGACTAAAAGAAATATCAATTTAATGATTCAGCAATCATATTTGTTTGTTAAACCCTACCTTCTCTGTATAACTCCACCATCACCTTTGATCTTTTGCCCACTCTTTAGGGGTGTTTGGGTTATGGCAATTCTAACTTTTTCTCGTTGGAAGGAGCTGTCAGTAATATAGGGTATGTATCATGTTATCTTGAATTAAGTTTTCTGTGGTTGTAAGTGATGGTATGAGAAGAGAGCTTAAGCAGTAAACCGAGGGGGTAGATGAATTTATGGAGAACACTAGAGTGCCTCCTAGAATCCAAGGAAGTGTGGAGGACAAGTCTCGGAAAGGCAGAATCCAGGCCATCTCTAGGGAACTCAGTGAGGTCAGAAACTTTGTCTTTAGAGTGGCGCCTCAAATACCTCTTGGTCAGCATGTCTACTACCCAGGAGAGAGAATTGATTGTCCTCTCTTTGCTCAAGATTTCACCTCTGGACTAAACAGCCAAGTAGAAGCACACAGCAAAAAGAAGGCTTGGAAGAGTCCACTCCTGTGAGTACAGCGGGCTGTTCTCAGAGAGCAGAGGGTAGGGTAGCAGGACACAGCTCCTTTAACACTGTATCCATACATTCAGTTAAAGGCAAACATTGCTTTTTTCCTTCAGAAGAGTGTTCACCACATTAAATGATGTGTTCTCGCCTGAAATTCTATTTTCAACATTTTTCTTCTTCCTTTTTTTAAAATTACTTGAGGCTCATGTAGTGCTATGGGTCAGAGATGCAACCAGTGGAAAATACAGGATGAGCCTGGCATGTGAGATACGTCAGAAGTGAACAACTTGCAATTACAATGAACATATGCACAGGGATAAATCTCATGTTTAATTGGCTTTTCAAACAGCATTTTAATTTTAAAATAAAGGGCCAAGAATATGTCATTGTAACCCTATGCTGTGGATGCTAATTGGCTTCTAGTCTTGAATGTGAGCATTTATGCCAACATAAACGCATATTTTTTTATATCATTGTCCTTCACATCCAAAAATTATGCCATTTAGTCTTTCTAAAATGCAGGTGGGAAACTATAACTAATGATGTCTATCTTATGTTTATGGAAATACAGTTTGCTGTTAGAACCAACGTTTCGATAGTCCATCTCTGTATGAGTCCCACTTCTTTGTCTCACCTAAGTTCGCCTCATACAAATGTCTTAAATAAGTGTCTTTATTTTCAGTAGCTATGTGATATATTGGCCACAATAAATTTAATGTATGATCTGAAGTGGAAAGATGGCTGAAACGCTTTTCTAGCTATCCAGAGAAAACGCCGGCACGACTGCAATGACCCTCGAGTCAATCACTACACTGGCAAGAAGGCAGCTGTTTTGTCACTCAGTCCTCAGTGTCTGGTGTGGTTGGAAACTATGCCCTGTAGGCAAGGCAAGCACAGACCACCTTCCTGCCTGGCCAGTAACAAAGCATCTTCGTTTCTAAAGAAGGGTATAAGCAAACGTTTTCTCCTTCTTCCAGAACGAGACATATAATGAGAATCCTAGAAATTCTCACTCCAGATTGCAGCAAATATTTAGCTTTTCATATGAGCAAATGGAGATGGCATCTTTTGAACTATTTATCTTCTTATCATCCCATCAGCTGTGATTTTTCTGTATCGCCCTAAAAAGTAAACCCTTGGGTGTGATTTCCTTCTTTCCATTATTTAGGAATGGAAGTAGCGTCTGTCTCATCTCCTTTATCAACCTCAACCCATGGACTGTGAAAACACATTAGTCACTCAATTTACACCTCTGAAGGAAACCAAAACACCAAACAGAAAGAGAAATGTGAACAATCCAAACACTGTGTTTCTTAGGTCATTAGATCTAAGAATATAGTTAATGGATTTGTATCTCAACTGCCAGATTGAAATCCCAAAAACCCGGTGAACAGCACAGAAGAAAGGGACCTGTGCTTTTCCCTGGGGTCTGCATGCGGATTCCTGCGAGAAGCCAGTCGTGGAGCCCTTAGCCTTGACCCAAACCAAGTGACTCCACAATAACATTCCCAGTGCCCCAAGGAAGCAAGGTGAATTTCTCTCACCAGAGTTATTTCTGCTCTTTGTTCATTCAATATATTCCAGGAAGACGTAGAAAGACGTCATGGTTTGGAGTCAAGCAGGCGTGGGCTCCAGCTGCACCTCAGTCTCTCCAGCTGTGAGACCATGACTGAGTTGTGTCCTCATCTGCATCGTCCCTAAAATAGAAATAGTGATATTTGGTTCCAAGACTGTGGCTGGATAGTTAGCAATAGCTGCAGCTCCTAGCACAGTGGCAGTGGTAAGGAATTCCGTAAGTGGGGTTGGCTGCTTGTGCTGACCCTGTGAGAACACAACTCTCAATAAGCCTTTCAAACCTCTCTAGAAGCTGGTGGAACAAGAGATTTTAATAAATGCCACCCAAAGAAACCCAGACTGATGTCATCCCTTGTTCTGCACAGACTTATTCTGTTTTTAAGGAGACAGTGGGGGTGAGGGGTGGAGAGGGCATCCTTCTCTGGAATTTCTCCATCTGTTTCTTGTCACAGTGGATACCTTGAAAAGCATTTTTGGGTCAAGACTTATTGATGCCTTCTGCCTTTGGGAGGCTAGTAACACTTAAAGATGCAGAAGTCCTGAGGCCTTTTTTCATCTAAGGAGCAGCTTGTTTTTAAAATGAGATATTCTCATTTTAATGCCAAACCTTGGTGGGAGTGTAGGTTTCCAGGGAACCTTTTGCACAGCTTCATAGACTGGTACAGCAGCTTATTCAGCAATCAGACAGTACAGTGACAGCAAATGTCTCTATGCCCTATGCCCCAACACGTCCAGAAGGGGACAGGTCAGTACAAGGGCGCTCACCACAGTGGGGCCAGCAGGGGTAGCGATGTGGCACAATCTGAGTGCCCACCAACGGAAGGTGAACTAGACATGGGAGATGCATTATGCAGTGCTGGGTAACAGACGAGATGACACACCGCTCAATGATGGACCTCAAAAACCCCCACTGAGACCAATTGCAGGTGGGATCTTTTGATTAGGTTATTTCCATGAAGACGTGACCCTGACCATTCAAGGTGAGTCTTAATTAGTTTATTGGCGTCCTTAAGACAGCTGACAAGGGTGCATGGGTAGTTTGATTCCCAGACCATGAACACAAGAGAAAAAAAGAGAGGAAGCTGACAAAGAGCAGAGAGATGAAACCAAGACACAGATGTCCAGAGATGCAGAGGGAGCTGAGCGAGCCATGTGAACCCTGAGGCCAGGAGAGAAGGACAGCAGACATCCCCATGTGCTCTCCCATGTGACACAGAAACACTGGATGTGATCAGCCTTTCTTGAGAGATGGTATTCTCTTGCTGGTGCCTTAATTTGTGCATTTCCACATTTCCACAGCCTTAGAGTTGTAATTTGTAATTTAATAAATCCCCTTTATAAAAGCCAAAAAAAAAAAAAACCCTACTGAGGGGAGAAAGGAAAGCAGCAGAATGAGCGCCATAGCACTGAAGATTTCAACACAGATTGAGAATATATGAGTGCAAAGTAAATGTATACATTTTACAGTGACCCACAAAATAAAATAGTATACATTAAACATATCAAAATGGCAGCCACTGGGGTGGGTGTTAGAAATGGAAGTGGAGAATGGAGATAAAAGGAAATGGATGAATGAATGAATAAATAACAGGGGCTGGAGAAATTGGGGGTATGATTTGTTTCATTCTGTTTCTCTTTAACGATGAACCTTTAATGTATTTCAAACCCTTGGACATGTGTGTGTCTACTGTCCCTGACATCCGCGTCTAATATGCTGAGAAGGGAAGTGATCAGTTGTCTATTAGACAACGGGAATAATTTCTCAGTCTCCAAAAGGTTGTGAAGTTTAGAGCCAAATGACAAAATTTAAAATAGTTAAAATATTGCCATGCTATAATTAAGCCTATACTAAAACGTTTTGCACCATAAAATCATCATTCTATGCCTCCCCGTCCAGGTGTTCTTACAATCCCATGCTGCTTATTTGTATCTGAATTGGGAAGAACAGCTCCTCTCCACACCCAAAGGAGGGGCAGCTGGAGCTCCTTTCTGTTACGGAGAACTCAGAAGGTAAAGGAAAGGTCACTGAGCAAATGAGCCAGAGGCCTTCAGATACAAGCCCTGCATTTTGCACAAGTGTTTTGAGGTCTGGACCTAGTTATAGGGATACCTTTTCCTTTCATTATCTTCCAAGTATCACTGAAAGCCAACTTTCCCCCGTATATCCTTGTATATATCTGTCTGCCTTTCCTTACTTTAATACGCACACATCTCTTCACAAATGCTGTCATCTTCAGCATTTCTTTTAGGAGCAGTCATAGTTTGGATGCTCCATTCCCTGCTGCCCTCTTAATTCTAAGTCACTGCTCCAGTAGTTCTTTGACATTTAGGGTTCTTGGTTGCAAGCAACAGAAGTCAATTCTGGCTGTCATTTAAGCAGAGAAGGAAAGTATTGAATTGAAAACATATTGGGTACGTCACAGAATCATGGAAAGGGTAAAGGTCAAAGGTCAAAGAAGGCTCCATAACTGGGATCCTGAACTTCTCTGGGAAGGTCACTGTTGCTGCCAACGAAGAGTAGACCCTGGAGGTGCTCCCCCCCCGCACCTCAACACTGCTTTGCTGGCCCCACTCTCCTTTGGTACTGGATGTTGCTACCAAAACGAATTTGCCACACTCCCTTTGCCTTAGGGTCACGAGCTTCCAAGTTGAGATCAGGTGCTGGTGCATCTGATTGACCAAACCTAGGTCTGCCAAAGAAGTGGGTAGCTGGCCTTCTCAGCACCGTTAGTGGGAAGGTAATCCTTCTTCCCACGAAGATTCACATGGTGGAGAATTCCCCAAACATACGAAGTTCAGCGGGTGAACAGCGAAAAAGCTACAAATGTCCCTACAGGTAGGGGGCATCTCGTGTTCCAAACAGATGTGGTCTTAATTTCACCCAACTTAGAAAAAATACTCTAAAGTTTGTTGGCTTCCCTTTCCTTATTAAAATTATTAATATTTTATTAAAATAAAAAAATACACTTGGACAGTTTCTTTTAGTAAGTGTGCTGGTTTGAAAGGAAGTGTGCCCCCTAAGAAGAGCCGTGTTTTAATATAAATCCTATTTCATAAAGGTAGAATAATCTCTATTCAATACTGTATGTTTGAAACTGTGATTAGATCATCTCCCTGGTTGATGTGATTTAGTTAAGAATGGTTGTTAAACTGGATTAAGGGATGACATGTCTCCACCCATTTGAGTGGGTCTTGATTAGTTTCTGAAGTCCTATAAAAGAGGAAACATTTTGGAGAAAGAGATTCAGAGAGAGTTACACTACGAAGCAGAGAGTCCACCAGCCAGTGACCTTTGGAGATAAAGAAGGAAGACGCCTCCCGGGGAGCTTCTTGAAACCAGAAGCCAGGAGAGAAAGTTAGCAGATGACGCCGTATTCACCATGTGCCCTTCCAGCCGAGAGAGAAGCCCTGACTGTGTTCGCCATGTGCCTTCTCACTTGAGAGAGAAACCCTGAACTTCATCGGCCTTCTTGAACCAAGGTATCTTTCCCTGGATGCCTTTGATTGGACATTTCTATAGACTTGTTTTAATTGGGACATTTTCTCGACCTTAGAACTGTAAACTAGCAACTCATTAAATTCCCCTTGTTAAAAGCCATTCCATTTCTGGTATATTGCATTCCGGCAGCTAGCAAACTAGAACAGTGAGGTATAAACTGTGACATCAAAACCTCACTTTTTTGTCTTTCCAAATTTACATCATTGTGTTTGAAATATTACCATGGGGTAAATCTTCTCCTAATTAAGCTTTACTGCAACTTATCACCAAGATTCTAATTATGTTATTAGTCAATATTTGCAGTTTTGTAATTTTCAGTTTATTTTCTTTTGCCTTTCCAGCTTTAAACTGCCATGATTATATTTAAAAATATATAACACGTATACAAGATTGAAAATGAGAAAAAAGAAGTCAGAGAAAGAAAAGTAAAGGAAAAATATATAGTGTAGGAAAAATAGACTAAAAAGGATTTTTGTTAGTGAAATAAGCATTAGTTTATTCAGATAGCATTATTTCTCAGGCAAATAAGGGAATCTTATTTCTTCTAGACTAATAGCTAGTCTGTATTTGTTTATTTGTGAGAAGGTTGACTCCATTTATCCTGTAAAGTTTCAAAATCTTAGTCTGCTTTGCTGATGTCCTCTTTATCTTGCATCTTTTCGAATAATGGCAATTGAGCTGTCACTGCTGTTCTACATTGAATGTACCCTCTATTCCTGTGGTTTTATGATGAAATGTATTTCCCTAATGATTTTATTCCATTTCTCTCCCCCAAACCAAAATGAAATTGATAGAGACTCAGTATAGGAATTAGGTACTTTATCATGAGACAACTGACAGTTACAAAATAGATCTGATTCCAAACCTGTCAGTTTTCTTCAATAGGGAAGAAAAATGTTTTAAGGACGATAGCATTGATCAGAGAAAAAAAGAGTGTTGTTGGTGGGAGGGGAAGTAATTTGTGTAATTCCTTTCAAATTAGAAACCCATGGCCCAGGTGCTGCTGAATGCTGGTCTCTCTTCCTAACAAAGGCAAGTGTCTCTGACCACCCCCCCCCCCACGCTGAAGGATGCCAAAAGGAGCCAGTGTGGGAGAGAAGGGAGGCCAGCCAGATGGTGGAGGGACACAGAGGAGGTTAGGGGTGAGGGGACTAATGGGTTTTCCTTCCTTCGCTAGGAGTCAGTGGTCAGCAGATGGTTCCAACTTTAATGCACCCGTTTTCTGTCCAGCAGGCAGCTGTGGTTGGTCCTGTCATCATGCAGAAAGTATGCACTTTTTTTTTTTCCACTTCAATTGTGGAAGTGATGGATAGACATACAAAAGGAAAAAAATCTATATTTAAGTAGTATTTGTATCTAAGAAAAATAGATATCTCCTTCTCTCCTATCTTTTGCAATAACTAGGTGCCCATTGATATTTTGTCATCATCCCAAAGTGATTTTTTTTCTTTCTATTACAAAAAAAAAAAAACCAAAACCATTCTGGTCTAAATCTATCTGTGTACCTGGATATATAAAAAGTAATCTATAAAATGATAAAACTGCCTATGAAGCCAAACTCAGCAGCCATAGCAATATGTGTTTGGAGAGAGGTTGGCCTATAAGCGAATTAAAAGATGATTTCACCATGCACATCTCAGAGATACTAACACCGGCCTTTCCTTGCACACACACTCTCAGCTGCTGTAGGATGGGGACTGTGTCTTTATCATTTCATATTTTCTATGGAGCTAGATACAGTAGTATTTACTGAAAGTTTGTTCAATTGAATCAAGTTATAATAAGTCAAACATTACATCTACCATTCAATACTTGTGTAACTATTGACCCTATACCAAGATAAGCATTAATGAACGTGACAAAGTAAAACAATTTGCATTTTGAAAATGCAGTATTGTAAAAGGCACTGATTTTTCTCCTTACTGTGTAATCCTTTTATACTAAATTAAATAGTTGCTGTCAAAAATTGGGAAGTAATGATCCTAATTACTTCCTATCTATTTTTGTAGGGGAAGGGAAAGGAGTATTTATTGAGTACCGACTATGTGGCAGATACACTCTACATACAATAACTTAGTAAGTTCTTTTTTTTTTTTAATTAAAAAAATTTTTTGAACATAATAACATACAAAAATGAACATTCTTACCATATGATCATTTCATTCTTGGTATATAATTAATAACTCACAATATCATCACATAGTTGTATATTCATCAGCATGATCATTTCTTAGAACATTTGCATCAATTCAGAAAAAGAAATAAAAAGGAAAAAGAAAAAAACCTCATACATGCCCCTCCCTCTCATTGATTGCTAGTATTTCCATCTACCCAATATATTTTAGCCTTTGTTTC
>PVIY010048881.1:0-17050 GCA_004026745.1 Myrmecophaga tridactyla
ATCCCCATGGTTACATGAGACACTTTTATAAATTTTATATTTACAGATACCTCCTGCCGATTCTGTTTCCCTAGAGAACCCTAGCTAGTACAGCCTGGCTCTGGCTTCCCAGGACATCTCAAAGGCCAAAGAAGTGGATATGAAGTCATGGTTATATGATCTAGCACTTCACTGGTAAGAAGGTGCTCAGTTAGATATTGACCCAGCCTTTAGGAAGTGACCTGTGGTTGTATTCCTCAGTTGCTGGTGACGTTGCATCTCCTCTTGTCATCCATGCCATACCTGTCTAGAGTGTGGGAGGTAAGGGTTACCTTGGCAGCAAAAGCTAAATAAAGTTTCATAGGTCACGAAGAGCCCTTCAGTTCCACTGGAGTGCAGAATCTCCTTTCTATCGCCAAGTTCTTGTTTGATTTGAGGAGCAGAGATACTTCCCTTCTTCTTACCCCTGTATGACAGCTGAAAGGAGATTACTGGGTGTTCTATTTGCTAGCTGCCGGAATACAACACACCAGAGACAGATTGGCTTTTAATAAATGGGGATTTATTTCGTTAGTTCTTCAGAAGAAAGGCAGCTAACTTTCAACTGAGGTTCTTTCTTATGTGGGAAGGCTCAGGGTGATCTCTGCTGGCCTCTCCAGGCCTCTGGGTTCCAACAACTTTCCCTTGGGTGATTTCTTTCTGCATCTCCCAAGGTCTGGGCTGAGCTGTGAGTGCTGAGATGAGCTATGCTGAACTGCTTGGGCTGTGCTACGTTGAGCTCTCTCATTTAAGCTTCCAGCCAATTAAATCATACATCATTCATTGCAGCAGGCATGCCTCTTAGCCCAACTGCAGATGTAATGAGCAACAGATGAGGTTCACGTACCATTGGCTCATGTCCACAGCAACAGAACTAAGTGCCTTCACCTGGCCAAGTTGACACCTGAATCTTACTACCACACTGGGTATAAATGACTCCAGATGACATTAGAGGTAGAAACTGTCATTTAAATGTTAATTGAGAGCATAGTTTAAATCGCTGGACCCGCCCTTGGTGAACCCCATGGCCTGCCACTTCCTGGTGTTAGTTATTTCACCACTCTTTCGTGTTTCTACAGCCAGCTACGGGGCAGCCGGGACTTGGGAAGTGCCTTCTATGGTGATCTTTGCCCCTGGGAAAAAGAACAGATTTTGTGAGATATAATGGCCACACCCTGGACCTTATTGGCACTCTAAGTTCTTTCAACTTTTTGATTGTCAACTCTGATATTTCCCTCTGTGATCACAGCCTCTTCCCTTTACTCCTTTCACATTCCCTCATCTCTGTTGAACCTACTCTTCCTTGATTTTGAGCTTTGCCTCCTTTTCCAGCCCTCCAGGCCAACCTCACCTTACTTGGTCTGAATCCAGTGTAGACCCTAGGGGTCAGCGTTTCAGAAGTGAGCTTGTTGACATCTGAGGACCCTTTGCAGGTTTGCTTTGCCAGTCCTTGGAGCATATGTGAGTTATCCTCACCTACTTTTTAGTCTCTGAGCGTCAGTCTTCTAATCTTGCCAAAGGAAATCTCCAAACCTGCCCACCTGAGTCTCCAACAAGCTTGTGATGTTCTCAGTGTGTCTCGGCACTCTCTGTTCGTTTTGTGATAGTTGCTGGTTTTATTCCCTCTAATGCTTATCTGACCTTTTCCACGATCTTCAGAATCTTCTCTGTCACATTACCAAGACGGTGGAGACCAGTCTATATGAGGGTCTTCTAGCTTTTCATTTGAGAACTTTTCCGTATTTTCACCCATCCTTTTTTCCTTCTAATCTCTGCGAGAAGTGAGGGGTAGAGATCTGTCTTGGGCTCTTTTCTCTTCTATATGTATATGCCTATGTGGCCCATGCAACACATAGCTTTAAATACCAGCTCTGTGCCAATGATTTTTTAAAATTTGTATTCTGGTAACTTATAGATAAGATGAATTTTCCCATTTTAACCATTTTTACGTGTACTATTCAGGGATATTAATTATATTCACAGTGTTGTGTCACCATCCCCACCATCGATTACCAAAACTTTCTCGTCACCCCAAACAGAAACTCTGTACCCATTAAACCATGACTCCCTATTTCCCACTTTCCGCACTCCCTGGTAGCCTCTAATCTACTTTCTTTCTCTTTGAATTTTCTTATTTGGGATAGTTCATAAAGTGGAATCACACAAAATTTATTATTTTATGTGTACTGATGACTCTTCGTAAATATCTCCAGCTTTCCCCCCTTGAGGTCCAGACTTATGTATCAAACTCCCTGTTCTATTTTACTTCCACTTAGATGTCCAGTAGACACCTCAAGCTTCAAATGGCTAAAAGAGAATTCTAGCTTTGCCTGATACAAATTTGCTTTCCTCTAGTTACTTCCCTAGCTCAGTATATTGTGTCACCATGCACCCAGATATAAACCAGAAGCCTGGGTCACCCATGATTCCTTTCTGTCTTACTCTCCACTTTAAAAATGGCAGTGAGCCCTTCCTTTTCTGTACAAGACGTATCCTGAATTGGACTACTTCTGAGAATCACCACGACTGCAGTCTGAGGCCAGGCTTTATCATCTGTTTGCTTGGTCTACTGTAACTTTCCTCCATCCTGGTGTCCTTGCCCCCATACTGGCCCCATGATGGCCCATCATCCACGTAGCAACCAGGCTGAACTTTCTAAAAATAAATCAGGCCCCATCTTTCCTCAGTTTTATATGCCTCCTATTTCAACCAGAATGCAAGGGTCTGGCATGTCTTTCTAACGTGTGCCCCTCCTTTCTCTCCCTTATTCATTATAACCAACAGTGCTAACTGTTTTCCTGGTACACACTGAGCTTGCGCCATCTTAGTGCCTTTGCATTTGCCATTCTCTTTTCCTGGAACAGTCTTGTCCCAGAATTTATAACCATTGCCTGCTCCTCATTCTGATTCTGAACTCAAACAGGAGAGACTTTTCCTTACCACGCTGGCTAAAGCAGCCCTACCCACCCCACCTCACCCCCGTCACTACCATATTGTCGTAGTTTATCTTGATAGCATTTATCAGTGCTCACTTACTTCTTTTTTTTTATATCCTTATTTTTAAAATTTATTTATTAATTAAAAAAATTAACAAACCAAATAAAACATATATAATCAGTAATTCACAATATCATCAGCTCACTTACTTCTTAATCAAAGGCAAGTCCTTTGTGAGCAGTGACTCTTGGCCACGTGTCCCGAGTGCCTAGAAGGTGCTCAGAGGGATTGACCAGCTGGCTTTCCAGGATAAACCTCTGGTTTGTGCCCCTCGTCTCCTCTTGTCTGCTTTGAGATCTTTTCTGTGACTCTTTTGTCCTCTCTTCCTCACACCTTTGGACGCCCCGTTTTCCAGGCTCTTCTTCTCCACTTGGTGAAAGTGCCCTTCTGTGAAGGTGACTGGTGATCACTTAGCCATTAATTCATTAGCACCTGATGTCCTTGACTTCTCTGCAGGTTTTACACCTGCTGATTCCTTTTTTTCAACCGGAAACATATGTTGAGAATCTGCTGTAGACGTTGTAGATGCAGATATGAGTACGAAGCAGGACCTGCCTCACGGGAGCTCAGCCTACCAAGATAAGCAGGTGTCACCCTTTCCTTCTTGAAATCTTCATAATTCCAAGGCTGCAAGGACATAAGAATTTTCTGGTTTTCTTCCTAACTGGCTACTTCCTTTCCTGTTTTGCTTGCTAACTCTTTTTCATCTGCTTGTACCTTCAATTCAGGAATTCTGTGGTTTTAGTCCCCACCTCTCTTCTCTTTATCCCTCAGTGACCTAGTCAGGTCCCACAACTTCCCCTTTAGGCAGTTCTCTTCATCCATTGCCCTCCACACATGTGACTCCACATTCATTTTGGGAGCCTCCATCCCAGCTGCCTGGTAGACATTTCAACGTGTCTGAATCTCACCAACTATGTTTTTCCCCCAAGTTCCCTTATCAGCTGTTAGCCTTCCTTTGACTTCTCTCTCACCTTACCTCACAGACCTGTGTTTTCTCAAGCAGGACCCTCAAACGTGCTACCTTTCCATTCCTGATAGCGCACTTATTTCGATTCTTACTTTTCATCTCATAGAAGGTTCCACAACTGGTTCTTGGGCCTCCCGTAATCTCTGCTCCAGTCTTCTAGACACTCTGCTTTAATAACCCAAGTTTTTACCACTCCCCACCTCTGTTTCCACATATCCCCTCCTATGGCTTCCCTCCATCTCTAAACACCTTCTTCCTTGGTGTCCCCTCTCCAACCCCTCTGTGTTCACCATCTTTCAAAGGCTCCATGCAAAGTCTGAAACTGCAGGAAGCTTTCACTAATCCCTTTCGATGGAAATTCTTTGTTTTTGTTTCAACAAAATTTTATTCTAATTTAAATTATAGGACCAGCCAGATTTTCTGATAAGAAATTCACTTTTCCTTAGGAGCATTGAAATGCTTTCATGGCATTGTTATAATTGTATACATCTCCACCTTTTCTTTTTTAAGGGTTAAAAATCACATCAAATAACTGCCTATGTAAAATTAAGCATTTATAATGAGAAAAGAAACTACTTCCAGTATAATAGTTTTGGCAGTATGACTATATTAAATGATCATAACCTCAAATGCAACCTTTCAACTTTGAATATATTCACACTGTTTAAAACTCAAAAGTCTCCCAGGGGTGTAAACCTCCCTGGCAATGTGGGACAGAAATCCTAGAATGAGCTGGGACTCAACATCAAGGGGTTGAGAAAACCTTCTCGACTGAAAGTGGGAAGAAAGAAATGAGACAAAATAAAGTGTCAGTGGCTGAGAGATTTCAAACAGAGTCAAGAGGTTATCCTGGAGGTTATTCTTAAGCATTATATAGATATCCCCTTTTTAGTTTAAGGTGTATTAGAGAGGCTAAAGGGAAGTGCCTGAAACTGTAGAGTTGTGTTCCAGTGGCCATGTTTCTTGATGATGATTGTACAATGATATAGCTTTCACAATGTGACTGTGTGATTGTGAAAACCTTGTGTCTGATGCTCCTTTTATCTATGATATTGACAGATGAGTAAAAAATATGGATTAAAAAATAAATAAGTAGGGGCAGGCCATGGTGGCTCAGCAGGCAGAGTTCTTGCCTGCCATGCCAGAGACCTGAGTTTGTTTCTCAGTGCCTGCCCTTGCAAGGAAAAAAGGATAGTAAATAAATAAATAAAATAGTAGGGGGAACAGATGTCAAAATAAATTGAGTAGATTGAAATACTAGTGAACAATGAAAGGGAGTGGTAAGGGATATAAAAAGAAAAGTAGGGGGGACATAGGATAAAATCTATTGAGTAGATGGAAATACTAGTGGTCAATGAGAGGGAGGGGTGAGGGGTATGGTATGTGTGAGTTTTTTCTTTTTCTTTCTTTTTCTAGAATGATGGAAATGTTCTAAAGCATGATCATGGTGATGAATACACAACCATGTGATGATATTGTAAGCCATTCATTGTATACCGTACCCGGAATGTTTCTATGCTAAGAATGTTCATGTTTGTATGTTGTTTTGGTTTGATAATGCAAAATAAATTAAATAGGAAAAAAATAACAAAAAACCCCTCAAAAGTCTCCGGATGCCAATACGATAGTACAAATCAATGTTTTGGCACACCACATGCTCTCACTGTCTTCCTTGTAAAAGGCTCTAGTGCTGTGACATCATTGCCAAAGTGGGAGCTGTTTTGTTGTTTAAAGTTCTAAGAACTAGCTTGGCAAGGAGACATTTCTTCTACTTGGTGTAATTAACATTCTCACAGTAAATGCAAATGCACAGCATTAGACCACGAGACCAGAATCTTCTTTGGTTACTTAGATCCTTCTTTCTAGAACAGTTTACATGTAAACCTATAACTCTTAATCCATAAATGCCTTAAAAGAACATCCAGAGACTAGTTTACTTTTCTCACATATTGCTCAGCACAGGGGCGTCTTGCACAATACATGCTTGCTGAGTGAGTAACATCATCTTATATTTGTCTAATGTATCTTAGTGAGGTCTTAGCTGAACACAGTTTTTTTTTTTTTAATGATTATGAGGGCTTCTCTGGCAGAACCTATTTGCTTTCAGATGGGATTGCAGTGGTGCCATATGTGACTTCATTACACATTCTCTGCTGGCTGTAACTTGTTTAATGTGTACATTGCTGCATTTTTGTCACTTAGGGACTGTCTAGATGAAAGCTTAGCCCGCTCCCTTCCTTCCAGATCTCTCAGTGGCAGACCTGAGGGGACAAAGGTTTTTCAAATTTGTTGAGTCAGGCACTCCAGTAAAGGCTCTGTAAGAGTTTACATGCTCGAGCTTCAGTGTGTGGATTTCTTTCGTAGTAGAGCAAGCTCACATGTGGGCTGGGAATTCCACGTGGAAACCCACAGCCCATGGCTTCTCCTAAAGACCTTGTAAGGAACCGGGAAGGGGGATTTGGGAGTCCATTTAGAAAGCAAACTGAAACACCCTAAGCTTTTTAGTTTCAGCATCTCAGTTCAACCAACCTCGCTGGTTTCAATAACTACTGGTACTTATCCTAAAAATGGTTCAGGTTGGAAAGTCAGATGATTTACTTCCAGGCAGCTTGTGAGATCACATTTGAGCAGTCATAGAAACAATTACCAAAATCCTTTGCAGATATGCACTACTCTGCAGACTTGATTTCTAAAAATGGTGATGATAACCCTAACCCGAGAAATAAAATCTATTTCCCATGGATAGCATGTGGAGGTGGAAGAGGGTTGATAAATGCAGTGTAGTCGTTACTGTTGGGATGTCTCTCTATTTACCTCGAAAAACCTGCCTGACTCTCCCATCATTCGTTCCACATGGATAGAAGAAAGTTGAACCTTCTCTGAGTCCTCAAAGAGAGAGGAAATAGTAATCTGGAAATAGTTAACTCTTGGTTGTTAGTTGTCTGTCTGAGTTAGTTGTCTGTCTAACTGAGAAGTTGGTCACAGTGCTTCCAGAAGTCCTTTCCATATAATATTTTCTTTTTGGGGGGGTACATGATCCAGGAATCGAACCCAGGTCTCCCGCATGGAAGGCGAACATTCTACCACTGAACCACCCCTGCACCTTCCATATAATTTTAGAATAATGTTCATCTCACCTTTTTTTTTTTGAGTATGCATGTGTGTGATGTGAGAGTTGGTATCACTTAAAATAATGAAGGTAGTTATGCCAGAAGATTTTTTTCAAGAAACCGGAAATTATTTTTAGCAACCATTTTTTCTGTTTCTCTACTTCATATTGAGAAAAATGTCATATTTTTGTTCTAAGTGAACTCTCTTCTATGTTACTCTGCTCCTTGCCTGCTTCCTACTGCCCTTGGAGGATTTGCAATATTTTGTAGAGAATTTCAAGCTGTTTCTTCTTCCTACTCAGAATAAAGGAAAAGAAGAACACAACAACAGAAAGTGGACGTAGCAACAAAGCAATTGAAGGCGAACCAACCCAGCCCTCCTTGGCTTGATAGTTCAGTGTGGGGGCCAGAAAAACCTGTGCTTGGGTCCTTCACACATAGTTGGAATGACCTTCAGCTCAGCTTTTCTCAGTCTTAGTTTTCTCATATTTACATAGTGTATTATGTGTGTGTTGTTGTTTTATTAGAGAAGCTGTTTGTTTACAGAAAACTTTTGCATTAAGTATAGAGTATCTATGATAAAATAGGTCTCCTGGTTCTGTTCTGTGGGTTAATTAAGACGCTTTATGAATAGTGCCTAGCTCAGTGCGTGCCATGAAGTAGATACGTGGCATGCTATTATTCTCACTCTTAGCAATCTCAGTCTTGTTGTTGAGAGAAATCCGAAGATCTGCTAATCAAGCAAAGTAAATACATTGCAGAATAAATATTTGAGAAATGCTTAAATGCTTATATAGTTCTAGCTAAAATTATGGGTTCTTTGATTCATCAAGTGTTTTTTATTATTCCACATCCCCATTAGTTTGTTATTAAAGCATTCTCTCATTGGTGTGGTCATCTAGTGATTAGAACATGCAGTATCGACTTACTGCTGTTCACAAGTTAGTACTTTTTCCACTTCCTGGATAACACAAGACCTTAGAACACTGCAGCTCCATTTATCCCACCTACGTTCTCACTTTTTGTCCTATTTGCTTGTTGTCTCCTTGGTCTCATTAGCTGCTGAAAGCTCTGAGCTACTAATTTCTACTTAGCCTCTGGTCTACACCACTTAAAAATTTGTGATTGTCTCGAGAAAAAGCAATGGACAGTGTAGGGCCCACATCAGTATGTTTCATAATCTTGTCTCCTTGAGTCTGGCTGCCTAAATTGCTCCTCAGTGCCTTCATTTAGCTCTTTCTTGCATTTTTCCGTCTTTTGTCATTGTTCTAGGTGGAGGCATGGGTGGGGGAAACTCTTATGACAACAGAAAGCAAAATTATCCTGGGAGTGGAACTCTCAATTCTCTTGTCTTTTGAAATGTATACCCTGCTCAATTCTACCCCACCTCCCACAAAGTATTTCAGGCAATTTACAAAGAAATATACATCCCCGTGCAATAAAAACCTTAAAATGAGGAGGAAAGAGCAGAAGTGCAAGGACTATAGGAATGGCAGAGGAAGGTGAAGAGGTAGAGAGAGGAGATAATTATTAGAAACTTAAACTATGGATGGTTGCCATAATTGATTCAGCATGGAACTTTCTTGAAGCCAAGGCATAAAAAGAAACATGAATTTTATATATGTTAAGGAAAGAAGGTCTCAGAAGCTGGGATGGGAGAAAAGAGAGGTGAAGTTAGCAGTAACAAGTGTATTAGATTTTTTTCTTTGAAGGCTTAGGCAAATTTTTTTTATTTTTTGCATGTGCAGGCACTGGGAATCGAACCCGGGTCTCTGGCATGGCAGGCGAGAACTCTGCCTGCTGAGCCACCGTGGTCTGCCCAGAAATTTTATAAAGGAGTGTTGGTAAGTGTATTAGGTTCTCTAGAGAAACAGAACTGATAGGATGAGATTTATTATAGCAATTGGCTCATGTGACCATGGGGATTGGCAAGTCTGAATTCCATAGGATAGGTTGAATGTTGGAAACTCAATGAAGGTGATATTGAGTTCACCATTTTTAAATAAGTGTACTTTATTGCCACCTTTGTGCAGTGTTATTACAGCTTCTATGCCAAACCATTAGTAATCCCAATTATTAATTGTTCCAGCACCATGTTGCAATGCCCTGATTAGACTAGGTTGGCTGAAGTAGAGCTAAAAATTCCTCTTTTTACTGTTGAATCCTCAGTTTTACCTTTAAGACGTCCAACTGATTGGACAAGGAGAACAGTTCTCACATTGCTTAGGGCAGCCCTTTGTTGATTGTAGATGCAGTCAGCCATAGATGCAGTCAATTGAGTAATGATTAAAATCCCTGCAATATCTGCACAGTAACAATCAGTCACAATCATATGGACACCATAACCTAGTCAAGTTGACACATGAAATTTACCATTACAGGAGGCAATGTGAGTAGAGGGTAGAGGGTTGTGAGACTTGTTGTTAAGAAGGTATCTGATCTAATCACGGCATTGCAACATTAGCAATTGGGATTACTAATGGTTTGGCATAGAAACTTGTAATAACTCTGTAAAAAGATATTTAATGTGTCCAAGGCACTCTGGGGCTGTGGTTATTTTCTGGAAAAAGAACTCATAATGATCCATCAACAGGCATTTTTTTCTGATACTAAATTTTAAGGGAATTTTTATCGTATAGCTTCTTGTGTCTCTGAACAGCACAATATTATCCTCAATAGTACTTTTAAAAGCTAATAATGAAATGTTTTTTCATATGAAGGTTTCTTATATTGACCCTTGAAAAAAAATGAAGTCATAATTTTAAGGTATGGTTTAGTAAAGACATTTTTATGGAGCGCTAAACTAATACAGTTCAGGCACAGAAGTGTTTGAGACTCGAATTTGAAACACTTGGAAACTTGGAAAATCAGAGGAAAATTTTGTTCTTTTTATCCTCAGTTATCAACTGTTACAGTGAGAGCGTTTGACAAAAAATTGGCAATGCGTGGCTGTGTAGATATTCTTTTCTATTTGAAAAGAGCCATATGCTTTACTTTTTACAAGTTATACTTATTTTTAAATATCATTAGCTGTTATTTAACAATATTAAAGGCAATCTTTGCTAAATACCAGATTGCTGGTGGCAAGTTGAAATTCTGTAACCACAGTTTGAAATCTTGATTTGCACGGATGAGGGGCCATCCCAGCTCTGCATGCAAGATTTTGCTTGGGTTTGTATCTTTTCCGATTAGAATTCGATCTTGCAAGCATCTGCTCATATCTGCGTTGCTTTTCCCAGCGGCATTATAACACAGCCGACGTTGAAGGTACGCTCACAGGTTGAGTTGGAACATGGAAGAAGGAATGCCTAAATGATCACAAGGGGAGATGGGGGAAGGCTGCCTAGAGGAGGTAGTGCTAGAGCTATTCTTGCCAGTGTTGTTCTCATCTGAGATTGCTGGGAGGGCATTACAACTGAAGGAAGCATGTAGCAGATGTAGTGGAGCCCAAGAGAGCAGGGCATTTTCAGAAAACTAAGGGTGGTTTGTTTTGTTGGAGTATAAACATTGGGGAGAGGGAGAATGGTAGGAGATGACATTGGACTGGTAGACCTCAGCCAGATCACAAGTACTTTGTATGTTATTTATTCTGCAGCTATTTATTGAGCAACTACTATGTACCAGGCTTTGTTCCAGGCACTGACAATTCAGCATTGAGCAAAACAGACAAAAATGACTGCTTATATGGGACTTTACATGGTAGTGGGAAGAGCTGGACAATAAATATTGAAAATATAAATACACATGCAAAGTATGTTAGTGAGAGGTCTTAAGAAGAAAACTTGGCAGGAGCAAGGAAGGGGTTGCAGTTTTAGGGTGGTCAGGGAAGCCTCACTGTGAAGGTGTTCTAGTTTGCTAGCTGCCGGAATGCAATATACCAGGAACAGAATAGCTCTTTAAAATGGAAATTTAATAAGTTGCTACTTTACAGTTCTAAGGCCGAGACAATGTCCCAGTTAAATCAAGTCTATAGAAATGTCCAATCCAAGGCATCCAGAGAAAGATACCTTGGTTCAAGAAGGCCAATGAAGTTCAAGGTTTTTTTCTCTAGTGAGAAAGGCACATGGTGAACACAGTCAGGGTTTCTCTCTCATCTGGAAGGGCACATGGCAAACACGGCATCATCTGCTAGCTTTCTCTCCTGGCTTCTGGTTTCATGCAACTCCCTGGGAGGCGTTTTCCTTCTTCATCTCCAAAGGTCACTGGCTCATGGATTCTCTGCTTTGTGGTGCTGCAGCATTCTCTACTCTCTCCAAATCTCCTATTCTCCAAAGTGTTTCCTCTTTTATAGGACTTCAGAAACTAATCAAGACCCACCCAAACGGATGGAGACACACCTCCACCTAATCCAGTTTAACAACCACTCTTGATTAAATCTCATCTCCAGGGAGATGATCTGATTACAGTTTCAAACATAACAATGCTGAATAGGGATTAGAAGAAACGGCTGCCTTTACAAAATGGGATTAGGATTAAAACATGGCTTTTCTGGGTTACATGTATCATTTCAAACCAGCACACTGGAATAAAGATTGAAGCTCGTGAAGGAGCCAGCAATGTAAATATCTGAGTGTTCTGTGCTGAGGTGTGTGTAAAGGCCCTGAGGTTTGAAGGGGTTCGGTTTGTTCAAGGGGACATCAGGAGCAGAGCATGGCTGGAGTCAAGTGGAGGGAGCCAGAGCAAGAGGAGATGAGGTCCCAGAAGTGAAAGGGCCAGATCCTGTTGGGCCTGATGCCAGCGCAAGGATTTCAACTTTTAGCTCAGTGAGATGGGGTGATGGAGAGTATTGAGCAGAGTAATCCAATATAAATTTTTAAAAGATCCCTTTGGCTGCTGCATTGAGAATAGGAGGCGAGAGTAGAGCCAGGAGACCAGTTAGGAGCCTGTTGAGAGGGGATGAGGGGATGTATGCATATACAAAGCAAAGAAAGAAAAAAGCAATAGTTTTTGCAGCACTCTTCAACATGTGGTTACAGGACACATCCCAGAGTTTGTCATGGGCTGCCATACCATCCTCTCAGATTTTTCCTTCTAGCTGCTCCAGAATATAGGAGGCTAGAGGGCTTAAATCTATCTTTATCACCACAATTGACTTTTTTCTTTATTTGTGTGTGAAAAATAAAATAACATATATACCAAAAAGCTATAAATTTCAAAGCACAGCACCACAATTAGTTGTAGGACATATTTCAGAGTTTGACATGGGTCACAACTCCACAATTTTAGATTTTTACTTCTAGCTGTTCTAAAATACTGAAGGCTAAAAGAGATATCAATTTAATGATTCAGCATTCACATTCATTTGTTAAATCCTATCTTCTCTGTATAACTCCACCATCACCTTTGGTCTTTCTGTCCCTCTCTTCAGGAGTATTTGGGCTATGCCCATTCTAACTTTTTCATGTTGGAAGGGTCTGTTAGTTCTGGAGAGGCTGGGCCTTTGCAGTTTTAGGACTTCTCTGGTCCAGGGACCCATCTGGAGGTTGTAGGTTTCTGGAAAGTCACCCTAGTGCCTGGAACTCTTATGGAATCTTATATATTGCCCTAGGTGTTCTTTAGGATTGGCTGGAATGGTCCTGGTTGGGGGTTGGCAGGTTATGATGGTAGCAATGTCTAACTGAAGCTTGTGTGAGAGCAACCTCCAGAGTAGCCTCTCGACTGTATTTGAACTCTCTCAACCACTGATACCTTATTTGTTACATTTCTTTTCCCCCTTTTGGTCAGGATGGAATTGTTGATCCCATGGTGCCAGGGCCGGCCGGATTCTCCCACACCGCCAGGGAGACTCACCCCTGGATGTCATGTCCCACGTAGAGGGAAAGGCAATGATTTCACTTGCAGGGTTGGGCTTTGTAGGTTAGATTTTATCCTGTGGGTGATAAGGAGCCATTAAAGGGTTTTCATCAGAGAAGTGGCATGATTTGTATGTTGAAAGGATTATTGTGGAAGCCTTACGAAAGAAGGACTGGAGAGACAATACAAGGAGTGGGACTGGTTTCCAAAGCCCTGATCACTAAGAATAAAGACAGAGGAGGCCTTACAAGGGATGCGGTGTCATGCCCAAAGACCCTTGTGGCAGGTCGTTAGTCCCGGCCAACTTCTTGTCAAGGGATAGGTACTGAAAAGATTCACAGCTTTGGAAATTCCTTCATACACTTTGCAAGGAAGCAAGGGGAATGAATGCGTACGACCAGGTGTATTGTAGAGGCAGCCTGCATAGTGATAGTGGCACGTCCTTACCTTGTGCCAGGCATTGTCGCAAGCGCTATAGACACATCAGTTCATGGTAATCCTTACCAGGGCTCTAAGAGGGGCGTGGCATCTCTCAGCGCCACTTTGTCAGCCCCTTTCAACAGGCTCCTAACTGGTCTCCTGGCTCTACTCTCGCCTCCTATTCTCAATGCAGCAGCCAATGGGATCTTTTAAAAATTTATATTGGGTCACTCTGCTCAATACTCTCCGTCACCCCATCTCACTGAGCTAAAAGTTGAAATCCTCGCGCTGGCATCAGGCCCCACAGGATCTGGCCCTTTCACTTCTGGGACCTCATCTCCTCTTGCTCTGGCTCCCTCCACTTGACTCCAGCCATGCTCTGCTCCCGATGTCCCCTTGAACAAACCAGACTTGGGCACAAAGAAGGTAAGCACCAGTGTTGGTTGCCTCTCCGGAGCCTCCACCTGTCACTCCCTTCAAAAAGTCTCATCGGGAGAGTCAGAACGATCTGGTTCGTCTCTAAAATGAAATGTAAAAAACGGACCACCTATTTCCTTTTTCAGGCTGTGGTCATGATGGCTTCAGAGAGCTGGTCACTGCTGGGTAGTTATGTTATGAAGTCAACACCTATGAATTGCCAGTGATAGAAATTGGCTTAAGAAATGTAAGTGGGGGTGAGCGGAATTGCAAGAAACGGAAATGTCCAGGGGAAGGACTGTGTATGTATGTTTGTGTGTGTGTGTGTATGACTCAAGGTCAGGCCAGGTCCAGAGGCTCTGGTGATGCCACCAGGTCACTAAGGCATGTTTTCTCACCTCTGGTTCCTGCACTGCCCTCCATCTCTTCTACTGTGAGGGGAAGGCATTTAGCTCCCTGCTCAGATCCCACACTGTGCTGGCAATACTTCTCGTACGATTGCTTCCTTTTTCCCTTTTAAAAGTAAATGATTAGAATGCTTGCCTGCCATGCCGAAGACCCGAGTTCGATTCCCAGCCCATGCACCTCACCTCCCCCCCAAAAAGTAAATGATAAAGGGTGGAGAAAGCAAGAGATGGCTTTGAAAAAAATGTTTCTCAACTTTTTTTGACCCTGGCCCAAATTAAGATATGCTTTTCATCATAACCTGACATGAAAACACCTTTAATTTAGTTACAAAAAAAAACCCAAAAACACGCATTTCTCATAAACACTCTAAATTCATTTTCCAATCCACTAGTGCATGGCAACCCAGAGTTTGAAAAGCACAAATTAAACCAGTGAAAAATGAGCAACACAAAATTGAAAATAAATAATAGAAGTTCCTATTTTACTGATCCCTTACTACATGGCATACTCTCAGTGAGGCATTTTATTTCATTAACTCATTGACTCTCTCCTGCCCTATTTTGTACGTGGGGAAACCAACGCTAAGGGAAATTTCTTGGATTTAAGCTTTGGTCTTCTTGATTTCAGAGGCCATGCTTTTTCCTGTTATGTCTTATTGCTTTTATTCATAGAACATCAAGAACTGGCCATATAAGTTCATTTGGCCTGAACTAAAATGCTGAGTGCATTTACAGGTGGTGAATGGACTCCAAAATTGTGCTGAGGTTTATTGCAGTGAAGACTTCTTAAAGGGCAAAATTCACAGGCGAGGGTCTCCAAGGGCCCTCCCCAAGACCAGCGAGTTGCATGCCCGGAGGGAAAGGAATATAGTGGGCTTCCTTCTTTACTGGCTTCCCCTGTAGCAAGCTGCTGCATTCTTAACAAGACCCAGCAACTAGCCAGATAAAAGCACTTTCTCCTTTTGTGCTTCCCCATCCTCATTCTGAATTTAGATCAGGGCGAAGACTAGAGAGAAGGAAATGAGCCAGAAAATAGAAAATTAATACTTGGTAGAGTCGTCATATTTTAAAATTAATTTATAGGCAATGTCAGATAACCAGAGTTGAATCATTTTATCAGCAGGCTGCTCTAGGATTTAAAAATTGGCATCCATCATTGTAAATCAGGTCTCAGGAGCCCCAGGGAATGGTCTCTTGGGATGAGGGGTGATATGGGCTGGGCAGAAATGTAAATACTTGATTAGCTGCGTCCTTTTCTTCCACGGGAAACCTTAAATATTTCTGCGTCACATTGGGTGATAATGCTCTGTTGCATACTCACACGTGAGAAGAAGCCATGCAGGTCTATGGTTAGCCAACTATTAATACTTTCTTCCTCCCTGTCAATCCTGGGATGCTGGCTGTGTGAGAAGCAATCGTGTTAGGGGTCCAGTGGGCTAGTTCTGGGCATGGGCTCAACCTCCTTCTGCAGAGACCCAGGTCGGACACCGTTTTCCCTGCTGGTCCCCAGGTCGTTGTTTCTGCCTTGTTGCCCCTGGGCTGGTGCAAACGTGGGGCTTGCCTCAGTTATGCCGGGAAGCCTGTCTGTGATTAAAGACCCGCCTCTCCCGTCTTGCTGTTGCAGCTCTCTGTCGGGGCCGTGTGGTGAGAGTCCCCGCAGGGACCCTGGTCCGGGTGGTGGGCACCGAGCTGGTCATTCCTTGCAACGTCAGCGACTACGACGGCCCCAGCGAGCAGAACTTCGACTGGAGCGTCTCGACCTCGGGGGGCAGCTTTGTGGAGCTGGCCAGCACCTGGGAGGCGGGCTTCGCAGCCCAGCCGTACCGCGAGCGGCTGCAGAGGGGCGACATCCTGTTGAGACGCACGGCCAACGATGCCGTGGAGCTCCACATCAAGAACGTCCAGCCCGCGGATGAAGGACGCTACAAATGCTCAACCCCCAGCACCGACGCCACCGTCCAGGGCAACTACGAAGACACCGTGCAGGTTAAAGGTACCGTCCCATGTGGGGTCGCCAGGCCAGGAGGCCCAGCCTTCCTCTGCCACTCAGCTGTGGGTAGGCCTGGCCAAGCTCCCTTCACCTGTCCAAGGGGGTCGTCATAGCTCACCTGGTGAAAGGCAGAGGTTGGGCTCGGTGCCTCTTGGGGGGTGGGGTGGGGTCCTCCCCATTCACTCGGGCGTAATTGTGAGCCTGTGAGTTGGAGGCAGCGTGGGTGGTGTAGAGAGCCCGGCTCTGGAGCCAGGTGGCTGAGTTCAATTGGGAACATCCCCAGCTCTGCTCTCCCATAGCTGTGCAGCCATGGGCACATTGCACAGCCCCCCCCCGCACCTACCTTAAACGTTGGGAACATATGTATGTGCAAAGCCTCAGGACAGTGCCATGGTGACCACTCAGTGAGGGTTAGTGAGGAGAAGGGCATGGGCATGATGATAATGTTCACATTTATGGGAAGAAGAGATACTTTAAAGCGCACATCTTTTTTTTTGTGCCTCTCATCACTTAAGTGTCTGTTTGTATCGGAAGTGGTTATAGCTTCCGTGTACAGAAGGAATGATTTGGTCACTGCTCGCTTATGATGGGACACAAAATTGACCCAGCTGTGCACAGATGTCTGGAATGTTGTGTTTTGTTTTAGTTTTCCAAGTTCATTCAGATTTTTTCGCACGTTCTATTATTTGAACCCAGTGAAGAAGATAGGGCAAGGTATTTCCCCAATTTACACATGAAGAAATAGGAGCGCATAGGTTAATCACTCACCTAAAAAAGTTAATTAGTAGGGCAGCAGGAACAAGCCATTTTAGTTTGGGGTTAACCAAATAGAAACATTATTATTGCTGCTATTATTGTTGTTACTTAATTATGTACTTATTTGTATCATGCCTTTTTCCCAAAGAGGTTGTGTGAAAGGAATGTATTT
>PVIY010048882.1:6800-17154 GCA_004026745.1 Myrmecophaga tridactyla
GGCTGTGCTAGGTTGCATTCTCTCATTTAAGCACCAGCCAATTAAGCCAAACGTCACTCATTGCAGCAGACACGCCTCCTAGCTGACTGCAGATGTAATTGGCAACAGATGAGGTTCACGTACCGTTGGCTTATGTCCGCAGCAACAAGACTAGGTATGCTCACCTGGCCAAGTTGACAACTGAATCTAACTAACACAGAAGGTTTATAGTTTTTATGTTTATAACTTTAATCTTCTGTGTGTGAAATTTTTTACTGTCCAAGGGGAGCTTTTTATTCATGTAAAGACTATTTTAAATGAATATTGAATTTATCATAGTTGAAAAATTTTAAATACAGATTTTCTTAAGCCTGTTAAGTTCAACTTACAAATTTTGATGTTCTATTTATAAATCTGGACATTTTTGTATAAAATTAAAATAAATTTCTTACAACTGTTTCTTGAGTAAAGTTTAGAAACTTAAGTTGAACAAATGAAATTCCTTTAAATAATGTGTGCTAATTATAAACCTAGTTCATTACATTCCCTCAAACATTTTAAATCAAAGTGTGTTTTACTGTCTCTTGAAAAAGAAGAACAATGGAGCAAAATAGAAAGTCCAGAAAGGGGTTTTAATATAAACAGTTTATCCAGTATATGATAAGGAAGGATGGCATCTCAAATAAATGGGAAAACATCAGTCTATTCAATATACAGTATAGAGATTGCTGAATAACCATCTAGAAACAAAATAAAATTTGATCCATACCTTACACAGTATACCAGGATGAATCCAAATGGATCAAAGATTGTAACATAAAAAAAAAAAGAAAAAGAAACCATATAAGTTTTAGAAGAAAAGGGAGAGAAGAAAGACTTTTTTTTACGAACACACAATACCTAGAAGCCAAAAAACAAAACAAAACAAAAAGCTAAATTTTACTACTTAAAAATCTGTATTTCAAATTCGTAAGTACGGCAGTGCGATGGTGGCTCAGCAGGTGGAATTCTTGCCTGCCATGCCAGAGACCAGGGTTCAATTCCCAGTGTCTCATGCAAAAAAAAAAAATTATAAGCAAAGGCTAAAGACAAATGGTGAAATGGGGGGAAAATATTATCAATTTACATCAGAGTCAAATCTCTTTAACACATAAAGAGTCCCTACAAATCAATAAGAAAAAAAGGCAATAGAAAAATGGATAAAGGCTATAAAAAATATAGTTCACTGTAAAATAAATATAAATGGTTCCTAAACATACAAAAAATTGTTTAACCTCTTTCATAATGAGATAAATATAAATTAAAACTATACCAAACCATCTTGAAAAGAAGAACAAAGTGAAAGGACTCATATGTTCCCATTTAAAATTTTATTACAAAACCACTATAATTGGGTGCATGGGTAATTCAGTGGCAGAATGCTCACCTTTCATGTGGGAGGTTGGGGTTCAATTCCTGGACGATGCACCCAAAACAAGAAAATAAACAAATAAACAAACAAAAAACCACCATAATCAACATATCATAATATTGACACAAAGACAGACACATAAAACCAATGGAATTGAATTGAGCAGTCAGAAATAAACCCTCACATCTATAGTCAACCTGGTTTCAACAAGGTGCCACGTCAAATCAATGGGGAAAGAATAGTCTCTTCAACAAATGATGCTGGGAAAACTGGATATCCATATACAAAAGAATGAAGATAGGCCCTGCCTCACACCATATATAAAAATCAACTCAAAACAGACCTACATATAAGAACCAAAACTATAAAACTTATTGAAGAAAACATAGGGAAAAACTTCAGGACCTTGTGTTAGGCAATGGTTTCTTGTACTTTACACCAAAAACATGAGCAACAAAAGAAAAAAATAGATAAATGGGACTCCATCCAAATTAAAAAAATCTTTGTGTAGAAAAGATCTATATCACAAAAATAAAAGGACAATCTAGAGATTGGGAGAAAATATTAGGAAGCCACATATCCAATAAGGTTTAAATATTCAGAATAGATTAAGAAATCTTACAAAACTTTGTGTCAGATGCTCCTTTTATCTACAGTATGGATAGGTGAGTAAAACATATGAATTAAAACTAAATAAATAATGGGGAGAACAAATGTTAAAATAAATTTAGTAGATTGAAATGCTAGTGATCAATGAAAGGGAGTGGTAAGGGGTATAGAAAAAAATAGGGGAAACAAAGGCTAAAATATATTGGGTAGATGGAAATACTAGCAGTCAATAAGAGGGAGGGGTTAGGGATATGGTATGCATGAGTCTTTCTTTTTATTTTTTTTTTCTGAATTGATGCAAATGTTCTAAGAAATGATCATGGTGATGAATATACAATGATGTGATGATATTGCAAGTTATTGATTATATACCAAGAATGGAATGATCATATGGTAAGAATGTTCATGTTTGTTTGTATGTTGCTATGTTTTAAAAAAATTAAAAACAAAAAGAAATACTACAACTCAACAACAAAAAGACAAACAACCCAATAAAAAAATAGATAAAAGACTTGAACAGACATTTCTCCAAAAAAGATATATGAATCATCAAGAACACATGAAAAATGCCCAACGCTGTTGGCCATGAGGGAACTACAAATCAAAACCACAGTGAGATGCCATTTCACACTCACTAGAATGACTACTATTTAAAAAATGGAAATTAAAAGGTGTTGCAGAGGGTGTAGGAAATAGGAACACTTGTTCATTATTGGTGGGAATGTAAAATGATGCCACTGCTATAGAAAACACTTTGGTGATTCCTCGGAAAGTTTAATACAGAATTACCATATGACCTGGTGATCCCACTTCTAAGTATATACCCAAAAGAATTGAAAGCAGGGACTCAAATATTTTCACACCAATGTTCATACCAGCATTATTCAGTTGCCAAAAGATGAAAGCAACGCAAGGGTCCATCAACAGATGAATGGGTAAACAAAATTTGGTATATATATGCAATGGAATATTATTCAGTCATAAAAAGAAATGAAGTTCTGACACATGACAACATGAAGGAACCTTGAAAATATCATGTTGAGTGAAAAAAGCCAGACACAGAAGAACAAATATTCTATGATCTCACTGATGTGAAATAATTAGAATAAGCAAATTTGTAGTGTCAGAAACTAGAATATAGGTTACCAGGGTGTGGTAGTTAACTTCAGGTGTCAACTTGGCCAGGTGAAGGCACCTAGTTCTGTTGCTGTGGCCATGAGCCAATGGTACATGAACCTCATCTGTTGCTCATTACATCTGCAGTCAGCTAGGAGGCGTGCCTGCTGCAATGAATGATGCTTGATTGAATTGGCTGGTGCTTAAATGAGAGAGCTCAATGTAGCACAGCCCAAGCAGCTCAGCATACCTCATCTCAGCACTCACAGCTCAGCCCAGGCCTTTGGAGATTCAGAAAGAAATCACCCCGGGGAAAGTTGTTGGAACCCAGAGGCCTGGAGAGAAGGTCAGCAGAGATCACCCTGTGCCTTCCCATGCAAGAAAGAACCTCAGTTGAAAGTTAGCTGCCTTTCCTCTGAAGAACTCTACATTAACTAAATAAATCCCCTTTTATTAAAAACCAATCTGTCTCTGGTGTGTTGCATTCCAGCAGCTAGCAAACTAGAACACAGGGCTTATGGTGGTGGTAGAGAATGGGAGATAATAATTAAATTGTACAGAGCTTCTATTTGGGTTGATGGAAAAATTTTGGTAATGGGTGGTGGTGATAGAAGCACAACATTCAGAATGTAATTAGCAGCACTGAATTATATATTTGAATGTGGCTAAAGGGAAAATTATATGTTGTATGTACATTACCAGAATAAATACTTTAAAAATTCATAGAACTGTATAACACAAATAGGGAACCCTTATGTAACCTACAGGTTATAGTGAGTAGTACAACACCAATGCAAGGTATTAATAATAGGGGGGTATATGGAAATTCTGTATTTTCTGCATGATTTTTCTATAAACCTGTAATGTCTGTAATAAAAATAATATATTCAAATTTTTAAAAATGTACATCAAGATATCACTTTTTACATATCAGATTGGTGGTGACAGCAAGACTATGGGGAAATAGGCACTCTCATACATTACTTGTGGAATGTTAAATTGGTAGAATTCATAGAGTAATATGTGAGTATCTATCAAAATTATAATATATATTCTCTTATACCCAATTCAAATTCTATTATTCTTGCTGTGTTTGATTAAACTGCCTCCTTCTGCTATTTTTAACACTGACATTTAATGATTTTTACCTGCCCAATTTCTTAAGAAGAAGAATTCTCCTCATTTTGTGTTTGTGTTTTTGTTGCTATGGGCTTTGTGGTAATAAAGATCAAGGAACTTCCCCATAACAGTAGCTGGAGAAAAAACAGAAGATTCTTACACATCCTTTGTATGACAGTGAAATTTAATGCTGAATGTGACCAGTTCTTGCTATAAATGTGAAAAGTAACAGGTAGTTTTGACAATTCCACTTCATTTGTAGTTATAATGATCAGAGCAATAAAAATGCATAGGGCTATGTTGTATTATAAACTAATTTTTTACTTTTGGGAAAGTGGATTTAAAAAGAAAAAAAGATCATTCTGGACTTTCCTATTTAGAAATGGGAATTTCTGGGGACTGGTTGGAAACTAAATTTTCGGGTAAATTTGAATGCTGACTCAAACGTTCAGTCTGACCAGTTTTCAGTTTCACTGATAATCCTATTGGAAACAAAGCCATTTTAATTAGCCTCTTATCTGTACAAGAAGAATATGAAAGGAACAGAGAAATCAAGCAGGTAGTGAGTGAATTTGTTCCCACTTGAGGGGGTATACATAATTTCAACCACCCTACTGAGGTAGTTCAAAAGAGTGGTCCCAGTATTATTGCTGTATTTCCTTACTAAAATGGCTTTATGAATTTGTGTACTCTCAAGAAGGTGTAAAAACATGCTTTCTGAAAGAGGTATTGAAACAAAATGTCTGCTATGTCTACCAGGCATGCCCAGGCCCGCCTGCATTCCAGACAGAAGAAATCAGCTACAAGCCAGAGATTATAGCACCTTTCCTGTCCATTCCCATAGTAACTCCCACCCTGCTTGCTTTTCTATATAACCTGGAGAAAAAGGATGTTCGTGGCTCAGATTTTGGACAGAGGTCCTCTGAGCCTGCTGGCAATAAAAATCTTGTCCACTTCTCAATGGCTCTGGTGCTTTCTTTTGTGGTGTTTGAAGTTTTTCCTTACTTCACTACCAGATGACAGAAGCTGAAAGAAATTATAAAAAGATTGGATAAGAGAGTTACTCTGACTCCCAGGAAATATGGCCTGAAGAACTGAGTCTCAGGTGAAGGACATGAACTCCTTGTGCCACAGTGACTATCGGAAAGGGTTATTATCTGTGAATAATTCTGGAAGCTTGCAGGCCTCAAGTTCGGCGTCCTGGTTTTGAATCTCTGATATAGTCTGGTCCTAAATTTTTTACCCAGGCACTTCAGTTCATTTGTCTCTCAATAGTAAGGTAGAATGATGTTTTATTATCTGAAAAGATAAATAAAGACAGAGATGATGAAGTAAATCAAACCATGTTATTAATACTATTGAATCAAGTTAAGATGATCTGTCTGTATTTTATTGTTTAATCCATTTTTAGTGTCAAAAGGAATTTGATTTCATTGTGATTTTAAGTTTAAGGTAAGTGAAGACTGGAGTGAACTGGTAGGCAAGGATGTAGCTAAACATTGCTAAGGGTTGACAGTTTTGAGAAACCTCTATGGAATGTTAGAATAAATATTTGTATTTAAGCTCAGAAAAACTGTAAAGGTAATTGTTCCAGTTTCCTAGGCTGCTGATAGCAGATACCATGAAAAGAGTTAGTTTAACAATGGGAATTTATTAGCTTACAGTTTTGAAGATGAGGAAAATGTCCAAATCAAGTCACCATCAAGGTGATGCTTTCTTCTCAGAGACCAGCTGCCAGTGATCCTGGACTCCTCCATCACATGGCAAGGCACATGGCACCATCTGCTGGTCTCTCCCTTCTCTCCCCAGTTTCCTTGCTTTCAGCTTCTTGTTTCTGTGGCTTTCTCTCTCTGTCTGAATTTCATTCTGTTATAAAGGACTCCAGTGAAAGGATTAAGACCCACCCTGGGCCACACCTTAATTGAAGTAACCTCATCAAAAGGTCCTATTTCCAATGGGTTCACATCCACAGGAATGGATTAGATTTAAGAACATGATTTTCCGGGTTACCAACACGTTCCTTTTATTCTGGCTTCTTTTAAGATTTTCTTTGTCTTTGATTTTCAGCAGTCCTGCTACAGTATGCTGGGTGTGGTTGACTTCGTGTTTATTCTGTTTAGGAGTCATAGAGCTTGAATCTGTGATTTGATGTCTCTCATTAGTTTTGGAAAACCTTTGGCTATTATCTCTTAAAATACTGTTTCTGCCCCCTTCTCTTTCTTGTTCTGGGAAACTAATTACATATATGTTAGATTTTTTCCTTGGTCCCACATATTCGTAATGCTTGTTTTTGTATATTGCTTTTGTCTCTTCTGTAGCTCAGTTTGATATTTTCTAGTGATTTGTTCTCAGTTTGCTAATTCTGTTGTGTCTAGTTGTAGCAATGGTAAACTCCAAACGACACCCAAAGCACCAGAGCCTCTGAGAAGTGGACAAAACTTTCATTGCTGGCCATCTCCGAGGACTGCCGTCCAAAGTCTGAGCCCTGAATATTCTTTGTTTCCAAATTATATAGGCTAGTAAGCAAGGCAGGAGTTACTATGGGAATGGACAGTAAACACTGAAAAGGTATAGAATTTCTTTTGTTTGAGATGAGACATGGGCAGAGGACCAGGGGTGGGTCTGCAGACGTGACCAGGGGCAGGCAGATGTCACAGACATTTTGTTTTACTTCCTGATTTCTACATACTTTAGGAGTACATAATTTCCTACATAAATTCATAGGGTGATTCATACAAATGCATAAAGTAATATACACAAATTCTAGAATTATACAGTAATAATATTGAGGTTAAACTTATGAACTACCTCATAGTCTGTGGATTATTTCATTTATTGTATTTTCAGCTTAATAATAATAATAATGATAGAATGATAGCACTTACTATCTGCCACAAACTGTTCTAAACACTTTGTATGTATTAACTCATTTAATCCTCATAAGAACACAGTGAAATAAATGTCATTATTGCCTCCATTTTATGGACAAAAGTGAAGCAAAGAGGCATTAAATAATTTGCACAAGATCCCACAGCTACTGTGGCAGAGAAGGGAATTGAACTCATGCAGTCTGGCTCCAGAGCTTACATTCTTAGCCATGCATGCTTACTCATTGTTTTTATCTGCATCATTGTTCCTGTGCTGGTTTGAAATGATGTATGTACCCTAGAAAAGCCATGTTTTAATCCTTATCCCATTTTTGTAAAGGCAGCCATTTCTTCTAATCCCTATTCAGTATTGTATGTTTGAAACTGTAATTAGATCATCTCCCAGGAGATGTGATTTAATCAAGAGTGGTTGTTAAGCTGGATTGGTTGAGGTATGTTTCCACCCATTTGGGTGGGTCTTGATTAGTTTCTGGAGTCCTATAAAAGAGGAAACATTTTGGGGAAGAGATTCAGAGAGAGCAGAGAAGAATGACATAGCCATGAGAAGCAGAGTCCACCAGCCAGTGACCTTTGGAGATGAAGAAGGAAAATGCCTCCCGGGGAGCTTCATGAAACAGGAAACCAGGAGAAGAAGCTAGCAGAATGATGCCATGTCCGCCATGTGCCCTTCCAGATGAGAGAGGAACCCTGACCATGTTTAACATGTGCCTTTCCAGCTGAGAGAGAAACTGTGACTGTGTTCACCATGTGCCTTCTCACTTGAGAGAGAAACCGTGAACTTCATCAGCCTTCTTGAACCAAGGTATCTCTCCCTGCATGGATGCCTTTGATTGGACATTTCTATAGACTTGTTTTAATTGGGACATTTTCTCGGCCTTAGAACTGTAAACTAGCAACTTATTAAATTCCCCTTTTTAAAAGCCATTCTGTTTCTGGTATATTGAATTCCGGCAGCTAGCAAACTAGAACAGTTCCTTTGTTTTCAACTTTTGCTGAATGGTTGAATTTGTATAAGTTAATTTTTAATACAATGTGACTCTAATTTAATAGGGACATCTTGAAAATAAACTAAATATCTATCAATAGAAGTAAAGTTAAATGAATGACAATAAGTCCTAACTAGGCACCCAATTTAAAAAGCGAGTCAGGGGTAGATCTTCATGTATTCAGGACATGGGAAGGTGTAAAATTGTAAGAAGTAAGTTTGCAGAACAGTATGTCTAATATAGTCCCTTTAAAAGACCATGTGCATGAACAAAGACTGAGATGGTATAATCTAGGAATGCCTAGATTGTATAATGATAGTGACTAAATGTACAAATTTAAAAATGTTTTGCATGAGAACAAAAACAATACTGCAGGGTGCTGAAAATAGATGGTAATTCATATTTTAAAACTTTAACTTATGTATGAGACTAAAGCAAAAAATGTTTATTTGGTACAAAATTTATATTTTGACTAGTGCATTTCCTAATATAATTTATGTGGACAGCTTAATTGAACACCATAAGTACATGGAACCTTGAGTAGGGCATGAGATTTTGTAGATTTGTCCAGAGTGATGCCTCGATAAATCCCATGAGGATTTGAAAGTGAATAAAACAGTATTTGCAAAGTCCCCTTGGGGGAATGCTGAGAAAGGGGGAAAATTCAACTTCCCCAAGGGGAGAATTCTTGATATTCTCACAAGCAGTGAAGACAACCAAAGCAATAGGCTGAGCCCCCAATCATGGGGTTTGTTCATATGAAACTTAACCCTGAAGAGGATAGGCTAAGCCTACTTGAAATTAGTCCTAAGAGTCATCCCCAAGAGAACCTCTTCTATTGCTCAGATGTGGCCTCTCTCTCCCAGCCAACATGACAAGCAAACTCACTGCCCTCCCCCTCTCTATGTTTGGCATGACTCCCAGGGGTGTGGACCTTCCTGGCAACATGACAGAAATCCTAGAATGAGCTGGGACTCAGCACCAAGGGATTGAGAAAACCTTCTCGACCAAAAGGGGGAAGAGAGAAATGAGACAAAGTAAAGTGTCAATGACAGAGTTTCCAAACAGAATCGAGAGATTATCCTGGAGGTTATTTTTATGCATTAAATATATATCACCTTTTTAGTTAAGCATAACAGAGAAGCTGGAGGGAACTGCCTGAAAATGTAGAGCTGTGTTCCAGTACCCACAAACATTTCTTGAAGATGATTGTATAATGATATTGCTTTTGCAACGTGACTGTATGATTGTGAAAACTCTGTGTCTGATTCTTCTTTTCTCTGTCTTATGGACAGATAAGTAAAACATATGGATTAAAAATAAATAAATAATAGGGGGAACAAATGTTAAAATAAATTTAGTAGATTGAAATGCTAGTGATCAATGAAAGGGAGGGGTAAGGGGTATGGTATGTATGAATTTTTTCTGTTTTCTTTTTATTTCTTTTTCTGAATTGATGCAAATGTTCTAAGAAATGATCATGATGAATATATAACCATGTGATTAAAAAAGAAAACAAACGAATGTTCATATTGTATGTTGGTTGTTTTTATTAATAAAATTTTTTAACAGACCATGTCCATGTGTGTATGTGCATCTACAAACACATATATTTCTCTGTAAGAACATAAAGAACAGTCTGGAAAGATATTCACCAAGAGAGATTGGGAAGGAGATAGAATAGGAGCTTTCACTTTTACTATGTATACTTCAAAATTGTTGTAATTTTGACAACAAACATGTATTACTTCTAGTTTTAAAAATTGAAAGAGGCAGGGCAGGCCATGGTGGCTCAGCAGGCAGAGTTCTCGCCTCCCATTCCAGAGACCCAGGTTCGAGTTCTGGTGCCTACCCATGCAAAAAATAAAAAAATTAATAAATAAATAAAGGAGGCTGTTCTAGTTTGCTAGCTGCCAGAATGCAACACACCAGAAGCAGATTGGCTTTTAATAAAAGGGGATTTATTTTGTCAGTTCTTCAGAGGAAAGGCAGCTAACTTTCCACTGAGGTTCTTCCTTACGTGGAAGGCACAGGATGGTCTCTGCTGGTCTTCTCTCCAGGCCCCTGGGTTCCAACAACTTTCCCTGGGGCGACTTCTTTTTGCATCTCCAAAGGCCTGGGCTGAGGTGTGAATGCTGAGATGAGGAATGCCAAGCTGCTTAGGCTGTGCTACATTGCGCTCTCTCATTTAAGCACCATCCAATTAAGTCAAACGTCCTTCATTGCAGCAGACATGCCTCCTAGCC
>PVIY010048883.1:0-17050 GCA_004026745.1 Myrmecophaga tridactyla
GTTAGATTCAGTTGTCAACTTGGCCAGGTGAACATACCTAGTCTTGTTGCTGCGGACATAAGCCAATGGTACGTGACTCTCATTTGTTGCTAATTACATCTGCAGTCGGCTAGGAGGCGTGTCTGTTGCAATGAGTGACGTTTGACTTAATTGGCTGGTGCTTAAATGAGAGAATGCAACGTAGCACAGCCTAAGCAGCTCGGCATTCCTCATCTCAGCACTTGCAGCTCAGCCCAGGCCTTTGGAGATGCAGAAAGGAATCACCCCGGGGAAAGTTGTTGGAACCCAGGGGCCTGGAGAGAAGACCAGCAGAGACCATCCTGTGCCTTCCATGTAAGAAAGAACCTCAGTGGAAAGTTAGCTGCCCTTCTTCTGAAGAACTAACAAAATAAATCCCCTTTTATTAAAAGCCAATCCATCTCTGGTATGTTGCATTCTGGCAGCTAGCAAACTAGAACAGGCATTATTATTACTAAAAGTAAGGTGGAACTAAAACTTGTATGTGAATTTGTAGTTTGCAAGAATAGCTAGGCAGAAAAAAGAAGTGAACATTTGTCTTCCTTGATTTCTGGTGCCATCATGCCATTAACTATGCATCTAATTGAGGCAGTGACTCTGTGTTGAATACAATTTAAAAAGACAGTTTCCATGGTTAGAACAGAGGAACTGTAAGTGATTATGATTTCAAAAGATAGGTGTTGATAGATAGTTTATAGAAAGAAATGATAGAAACTGAGACTCCATACAACTTGTTCTTTCACTGATTTTCTTTATGTAAAAAAAGTTAAATTTTTATTTATATGCCAATAAAAATAAAATAAGGTATAAAATTATATATATGATAAATTGAAAATAAATAAAAATGGAATATTATACTTTAGTCTCAAACTGAGAGAGGGAAGGAAAAAGAGATCTGGCTGGGTTTACAACCAGAGACCCTTGCTCCCTCCGCCTTACATCTTGAGCCTCTAGAAGGAAAGAATTTTGAAAAAAAGGAGAAGAGAAGAAAGGGGACACCATTGAGGTTGAGTGATAGGGATATTCCCGGAGGCTGGAAGGAAGTCAAAGGTCTGCAATTTCTGGGTGTAGACGCACCTGGTTCATGAGCCTTGTTAGCAGGATGGAAACTGCAAGACCTGAGGAATGATGATTGTGATATACCAGCTCTAGAATCTGAGCCTTCTAGACATCCCAGGGCCTTAAATTTTAGGAGCAAGTAGCAAAGGACCAGAACCAGAGGTACCTTGGACACTCAGAGACCAATGAAGAGAATTTGGAGGATATTTTTAAAAGGGATATTATTATCATGTAGGATTTTATGGACCAAGTTTCAGACATGGTACTTATCATTTATAAAACATATTTTTAATTCATGTACATCCATCAAATAACTTTATTTTCTATTTCTGAGTGATGCTGGGAGGTGAGGTAGTAACCTTATTTTAAAGATGCAATATTTGGGTTCCTATGCTCTTTTGTAAAATTTTATTTTATTTTTGCATGGGCAGGAACTGGGAATCATACTCAGGTCTCGGGGATGGCAGGCGAGAACTTTACCTGCTGAGAAACCATGGCCTGCCTCCCCCATGCTCTTTTCAGAGTAGCCAATGATCTATCTTGAATCTCACAAAATGAAATTTATGGAACAGAAATGGTTTTTACTGACCCAAACTATTTCCTCCCTTGGTCTGCCAGTGTGCTTAAATTTCATACTCTCAGAGTCATTTTTCAAGCATGTCTTAAGAAGGCATTCAGTTTAAGGATTAAGTCTTTAGAGTCCTTATCAGTGGAAATATATAAGTGCTAATCTATTAGCTGGAGCTAAATCTAATATTTAATGTACTATCTTCCCCCATCCACCAATTTTGAGATTTTAATTGGTATTGCATTGAGTCTATAAATCAACTTGGGTAGTATTGACATCTTAACTATATTTAGTCCTTCAATCCATCAAGATGGTATGCCCTTACATTTATTTAGCTCTTTCCTGATTTCTTTCAGCTACTTTGTGGAGTTTTCTGTGTATAGGTCTTTTGTATCCTTTAATTTTATTCCTAAATACTAATTTTTATTAAATTATTAATAAATTTAATTTTTAAATTAAATTTTAAATTAAAAAATTTAATTTTAAATTTATTTCTTGTTTTTTTTCTAGAAATAAAATTGGCAGGAACAGATCAACAAAAAATGGGACCTTGCCTAAAACAAATCTGCATTTCAAATAGCTGGTAAATTAAGTGAGCTCCCTCCAAAAAGAGATTGTAGATATGATCTTAAGCATATATTTTTAAATGCAGATTACAACTATAGCATCATTTTTGGAAAGAATTAATAATCACAAGGCAGAAATTATGTCTTACTATTAACAGGGCATAATACATACATGCTATACTTTCTCATAAGCACAAAAACATTATCTAATTTAAATATTTCTACAAAGAGTACACTATGAAGTAGCCACTATTAGCCTCATTTTAAAGGTGAAAAAAATTAGGTTTGAGAGATTAATTCATATGCTCAGGGTCACAACCAGCAAGGGGCAGAGCCACAATTCACTGTAGATTGGCTGATTCCAAAGCACATGATCAAAACTGTAGTGTCATGTCTCTGTGGGCTGGTTTGAAATTGTTATGTGCCCCAGAAAAGTCATGTTTTCTTTCCTCATCCAATCTTGTGAGGCCAGATGTAGTGTTAAGGGTGGGAAACTTGTCCATGGAGAGTTAGCACACCCAGTTGTGGGTGTGACCTTTTGATTACATGGAGATGTGATTCTGCCTATTCAAGGTGGGTCTTGATTGGCTTACTGGAGTCTTTTAAAAGAGGAAACAGGCCTGGAGAACAGGACCCCTCCCCCCATGATGTGACCTACCTCTGGCAAATATTTCAAGCATCTCTCCCACACTAACTTTTGTATTTTCACCCTTCAGTAGTTTAAGTGTGTTATTTAATCCCCATATATTTGTGAAAGCTCTCATTCTTTGGTGGTTATTGATTTCCACCTTCATTCCATTGTAATCAGAGAAAGTGCTTTGAATAATTTCAATGTTTTAAAATTTATGAAGACCTATTTTGTGTGCCAGCATATGATCTGGCCTGGAAAATGTTCCATGAACAGTAGAGAAGAATATATATCTTGATGCTTTGTGGTGTAATGACAAATATATGCCTGTTAGGTCTAATACATATATCAAATTGTTTAATTTCTCCATTTCCCTTCTGATCCTGTCTGGCTGTTCGATCTATAGAGGAGGGTGGTACATTGAAGTCTCTTACTATTATTGTTGAAACATCTATCACTCCCTTCAGTTTTGCCAATGACTGTCTCATGTACCTTGGAGCTCCTTAATTGGGAGCATAAACATTTATGATTGTTATTTCTTCTTGGTGAATTGTCCCTTTTAATAATATACAGTGTCCTTTTTTAATCTCTTATGATGTCTTTACATTTAAAGTCTATGTTGTCTGATATTAGTATAGCTACTCCTGCTTTCTTTTGGTTACAGCTTGTGTGGAACATAGTTTTCCATCCTTTCACTTTCAATCTATTTGTATCCTTATGACTATAATGAGTTTCTTGTAAGTGGCATTTATCTGGATTATATGTCTTAATCCATTCTGACAATCTGCCTCCTTTAATAGGTAAGTTTGGTCCATTAACATTCAAAGTTATTACTGTGGAGGGATTTCTTGAAACCTTTGGATTTTATTTTATATATATATATATATATATATATCAGTGAGAATTCTGCCTGCTGAGCCACCATGGCCCACCCTCTCCCTCAGTTTTATCTTTTTATTTTTTTGCATGAGCAGGCATGAGGTGTGGGGAGTGGTGCTGTGGAAGTGTGGTACAGGGTTGATGTACAATCAATGCCTCACAATATCTTCACATAGCTGTGTATTCATCATCAGGGTTTCTCTCTCAAGTGGAAAGGCACATGGCAAACATGGTCAGGGTTTCTCTGTCAGCTGGAAGAGCACATGGCATACATGGCATCATCTGCTAACTTCCTCCCCAGCTCCCAGGGAGGTGTTTTCCTTCTTCATCTCCAAAAGTCACTGACTGGTGGACTCTGCTTTGTGGTTCTGCGGCATTCTCTGGGCTCTCTCTGTTGTGATTTTCTCATGGTTCTGTCATTCTTCTCTGCTCTCTCCAAATCTCCCACTTTCTCCAAAATGTTTCCTATTGCATAGGATTCCAGTAAACTAATCAAGACCCACCTAGAATGGGTAGAGACACGTCTCCACCTAATCAGGTTTAATACCTACACTGATTGAGTCACATCTCCATGGAGATAATCTCATTAAAATTTCCAACATACAGTACTGAATAGGAATGAGAAGAAATGGCTGCCTTTACAAAGTGGGATTAGGATTAAAACATGGCTTTTCTAGGGTCCATAAACCCTGGCACAGGCTGCACCCCTCATTTCCTTACTGACAGTGCAGAGGTTCATCTCTTTCTCCACATTTTCTCTATCGCTTGTTTCTCTCTCACCATTTTTAAGTAGTCTTATTCACACATCATACAATCCAGCCTAAGTGTATAGACAGGCCTTCACCACTGTACTCTATCCGAAGATATTTTCTTTGTTCCCACAACGAATCCATACCCGTTTACCAATCTCCCTCCCTGTCGGCATTTAGTTTTGGCATATTGCCTTAGTTACATTCAGTGGAAGCATATTACAGTGTCACTATTGACTATAGACCATATCTCACATTGATTGCATTTTTTCCCATATACCATCTATTTTCAACACCCTGCAATACTGACATTCCTTTGTTGTTCCTCATGCAAAAACATTTTTAAATTTATACATTTAATCACCATAATTGTACACTCTAGGCATTCCTAAATTATACTGTCTCAGTCTTTATTCTCTATCTTACCTTCAGATTTCATGCATGCCCCCAGCCCTTCTCCCTTAACCATCCTCACATTCAGCTTCATTCAGTGCACTTACATTTTTGTGCTACAATCAGGTAGTATTGTGCTATCCATATCTGAATTTTTACAATCAGTCTCGTTGGGCAATCTATATTCCTTTAGCACTGATTGCCTTATCTCTGCCCTGTTTCTATCTCCTGATAACCTCTGTTCTTAACTGAAATTGTCCAAATTTATTCATTAATATTAATTCATATCAGTGAGACCATACAGTGTTTGTTTTTTTGTTTCTGTCTCATTTCACTCAGTATAATGTCCACAAGGTCCATCCATGTTGTTATATGCTTCATGACTTTCTTCTGTCTTGCAGCTGCATAATATTCCATCATATGTACATACCACAGCTTGTTTAGCCACTCATTCATTGATGGACAGTTGGGATGTTTCCATCTCTTGACAATTTTAAATGATGCTGCTACAAACATTGTTGTGCAAATGTCCTTTTGTGTCTTTGCTCTCGTGTCCTCTGAATAGATACCTAGCAAGGGGATTGCTGGACCATATGATGATTCTGTATTTAGCTTCTTGAGGAACCACCAAACTGCCTCCCATGGTGATTGTAACATTTTACATTCCACCAACAGTGAACAAATATGCCTCTTTCTCCACATCCTCTCCAGCACTTGTCATTTTCTGTTTTTGTTTTTTGATAATGGTCATTCTAGTAGGTATCTCATTGTGGTTTTGATTTGCATTTCCTTAATAGCCAGTGAATTTGAGCATCTTTTCATGTGAACTTTTGCCATTTGTATTTCCTGTTGTTAGAAGTATCTGTTCATGTCTTTTGCCCATTTTGTCTTTTGTCTGTTGAATTGAAGAATCTCTTTATATATTCTGGATACTAAACTCTTATCTGATATGTGGTTTCCAAATATTGTCTCCTATTGTGTAGGCTGCCTTTTTGCTTTCTTGACAAAGTTCTTTGTTGTAGAAAAGTGTTTAATTTTGAGGAGTTCCCATTTATCTATTTCTTTCTGCAATTCTCATGCTTTGTTTGTAAGTTCCAGGAAATGGCCTCCTATTACAAGTTTTATAAACTATTTCTCTTTATTTTCATCTAAAAGCTCTATGGTCTTACCCTAATGTTTAGGTCTTTGATCCATTTTGAGTTACTTTTTGTATAGGGTGTGAGATATGGATCACCTTTCATTGTTTTACCATATGTATATCCAGTTCTCCAAGCACCATTAATGAAGAGGTTGTTCTGTCCCAGGTGAGTTGGCTTGACTGCCTTATTAAAGATCAATTGTCTGTAGATGAGAGAGTCTACATCTGAAGACTCTACTCAATTCCATTGGCCAGTATATCTGCTTTTATGCCAGTACCATGCTGTTTCCACCACTGTAGCTTTGTATTATGCCTTCAAGTCAGATAGTGTGAGACCTCCCACTTCATTTTTCTTTCACAATATATTTTTAGCTAGTCAGAACACTCTGTATTTCTAAATAAATATGTTTACTGGTTTTCTATTTTGGCAAAGTAAGTTTTGGGGATTTTAATTGGTATTGCATTGAGTCTATAAATCAATTTGGGTAGTATTGATATCTCAACTATATTTAGTCTTTTAATCCATCAAGATGGTATGCCCTTATATTTGTTTAGGTCTTCCCTGCTTTCTTTTAGCAACTTTGTGGAGTTCTCTGTGTATAAGTCTTTTGTATCCTTCATTAATTTTATTCCTAAATACTCAATTTTTATTAAATTATTAATAAATTTAATTTTTTAATTTATTTCTTGTTTCTTGAAGATGATTTATAATGAATAACTTTTACAATGTGACTGTGTGGTTGTGAAAATATTGCCTGATGTTTACTTTATCTAGAATATGGACAGAATATGTCATAGCAATACTGTCAGATATGGCAGATATGAATAAAAAATAAACAAATAATAGGGGAACAAAGGATAAAATAAATTGGATAGATGGAAATACTAGTGTTTAATGAGAGGGAGGGGTTAGGGTTATGGTATGTATGAGTATCATTGTGATAATTTTTTTAAGAACATTTGCATCACTCCAGAAAAAATAAACAAATAGAAAAAAGAAACAGAGAAAAAAATATCCTTTTCAGAGCAGGACCCCTGCTCCTCAAGTTTCATCAATCAAGAGCTTGTTAGTAGGTAGCTCTATGTATCTCCAGGCTCTATGTGCCCCCCTTTTTATAGGGTCCAGCCCTTTTAAGTATTTTATGTTGTCCTACCCAAAAAGCCTCTAAAATTAAAAAAAAATTTTTTTTTTTTAAATTCAGCCCTACCCCTTCGCTTCTGAGGCAAAAACTTCTAGTACCTTTAGCTATTATTCCAGGTTTGTCTGAGCTGGGGGCCTATTTTCAATAGTCAGAATTTGTTAATTAATTCTGCAATTACAGCTTGTGGGAGGTAAGTCTTTGCTGCTAGTAAAGTCTGTTTCCTTTCCACTCAGGGAACTAGCTTGCCATGGCCCAAGGGCAGGGGGTGGGTACTGGCCTCCATGGCTTTGGGGACTTACAGTTCTGTGTGGGATCTGAGCTGGTCCAGCTTGTCCGGACTGGTGTACACTGTGTGTCTGGTCACTGACGTGGCCCCAGCAATTGTTCTGTACTGTTCCTGCCTATTTACTATCTGCTGTAGAAGATGAACTAAATTCTGCACCTCTTGCCCCAACTTGCTCCATCTCTTGACCCTTGATCACTGCCTTCTTGCCTCCATGGTTTCTGTTGAGAAATCTGCATATAGTCTCATTGAACTTTCCTTGTATTTGATGGATTGGTTTTCTCTTTTTGCTTTCAAAATTCTCTCTTTCTCTTTGACATTTGACAACTGAATTAGTATGTCTTGGAGAATGTCTATTTTAATCTATACTGTTTGGGATATGTTATGCTTCTTGAATATGTAATTTTATGTTTTTCATTACAGATGGGTAATTTTCAGTAATCATTCCCTCCTTTAGTCTTTCTCCTTATTTTACCTCCCCTTCTCCTTCTGAGACTCCCACAACATGTATGTTTGTGTGACTCATGTTTTCATTAAATTCCCTGAGACCCTACTCATATTTATCCCTTCTGTTCCCTATACTTTCTTTTTCATATCAGATTTCAGATGTCTAGTCCCCTAGGTCACTAATCCTTTCTTCTACCCATTCAAATCTTTGTTGTACTCATCTCTTCTATTTTGTCTTTCATTCCCATAAATTCTGTGATTTGTTTTTTCAGACTTTTGAGTTCTTCTTTCGTTCATCCAATGTCTTCTTTATATCATCACTCAACTCATTGATTTAATTTTTGATAAGATTTTCCATGTCTGTTTGAACATACTGAATTAGTTGTTTCAACTCATGTCTCTCATTTGAATTGTTGGTTTGTTCCTTTGACTAGGCCATATCTTTGATTTTCCTAGGATGTCTTGTATTTTTTGCTGGCATCTAGGCATTTGTTTTCCTTAATTAGTTTATTCTAGTGGTTGTTTTCCCTCTTTTACCTAGGGTTCTTTTGCTAGATGGCTGTTTTCTCTATCTTCTCTTTGACACTCAGTTAAACATATTCTAGACCTCTAGGATAGGTTCTGTTTAAGTTGATAATATTTTTTCAGTTCTTGTTTTTCTGTTTCTTGCCATGCCTGTATGAAGCTCTTATTTTGAAGAGGGTCTCCTCAGATATTGTAGACTCCTTTCAAATTTTCCCAGACCAAACAGGCATACATCTGAGGAGGAAAGTGTCTCCCACATCATTTTTCAGTGAGGGAGAGACCTGGCAGGTTGTCAGACATTCCTACAAAGCCTCGAGATACTGTGCTTTTCCTATCATGCCCAGTGTGTGGTACTTGTCTTCCCCCAGGGTTTGACCAGCTTAAAGTGATGCAGTTCCTTTACATTCTGCAGACTCTTCCTGCCAGTGACATGGTTGAGACAGAGATGAGGTAGTAGGATGGCTTTAATTTCTTCAGTTTTGCAGAACCTGGGGCCTGAATTCCTTGAAGAAGAGATTCCACTTGAACTGGGCCCCACCTTCTTTTTTCTTAGGGAAGATACACCTTTTTGAAAATTAACTCCTCTCACCTGACTAGTTACTTTTTCCCTTAGCAAGCTTAATTACACTTTTGCTTGGGGCAGTGATATAGCTTGAGAGTGCTTACAGTTCTATCTAGTGAACTGCTTAAGGAGTTAAAAAAAATACAACAAAGCCTTTCAGAGCTGGAATCCTAATTCTTGGGTTTGTTAATCAAGAGCTTGAGTTGATACATGACTCAATGTGTCTCCAGGCTGCATGTGTCCCATTTTCTTGGGGTCCAGTCATTTTCCAGCATTTTGTACTGTCCAACTCAAAAAATCTCTGCTGTTTTTTCCCCCCATCAGCTCTGTTGGAGACAGCTTTCTGAAAGCTGGAGCTGTTGGCTGTCAGCCGAGGGCATGAGCATTGGAACACCATGCTCTGCTGATGCAGAAAACTGTGGAAGCAAATACTCTCAAGGACACTGACTAAAGAGCCAGTAGAGACAGTTATACCATTTTCTTCAAATGTAATTTTATTAATATATTCATACAATTCATACAATGTTAATATAAGCATACAATCCATCCAAGGTATACAGTAAATGATTCAGAGTATCATCACATGGGGGGGGTATGCATTCATCACCATGATCAATCTTAGAACATTTACATTTCTCAAGAAAAAGAAATAAAACAAAACAGAAAACACCAAACATCCCATATTCCATAACTAAAAATAAATATTAATATAATGAGTCAGTAAGTCATAGCCATTTTATTAAATCCAAATTTCTCTGTTACACTTCCTCCCTCTCATTTAATCAATTCCCAGTCTTCAGGGATAACTGATTAATGGCCATTTTCACTTCTTCCTGATGGAAAAGAGTGTTAACCTTTGAGGTAGTGGAATGAAACTGGTTCGTGTTCTTGGAGGGACTGGTACCTCTGAATTTTAGGGCTTATCTGGCATAGGAACAATCTGGGGGCCTTAAGTTTCAGAAAAAAATTAAACTTACTAGGTAAAACATTCATAGAGTCATATTTAACACGAGATATTCTTTAGGGTTTGAGGAATACTGTTGGTTGGGGGTTGGCATACTGTGGCAATTTGCAATATATGGCTGAAGATTGCATAAGAATAACCTCCAAAATGACCTCTTAACTCTGTTTGAAATCTCTTAGCTAATGAAACTTTTTTCTTTTCTTCTTCCACTTATGGCCAAAAGGGGATTCTCAACCCTACAATGCTTGGGTCGGGCTTATCCCTAGGAGTCATATCCCATAATGCCAGGGAGACTTACCCTCTGGGAGTCATGTCCCATATAGTGAGAAGGTAATGTATTTATTTGCAACAAGAGGGGTTCTCTGAAGGTGACTCTTAGGCATAGTTATAAGTAGGTTTAGCTTCACCATTGCAGAGATAAGTTTCATAAGGGCAAGCATCAAGAAGCCTTGACTTATTAAAATTGGGGTCCTTAGTGCTTGAGAAAATGTCAGGAATTTCTCAGGTAAGGAAGAATAACAGTTTCACATTTTCCCCAATCTCTCAAGGGGCCCTTGCATATGCTTTATTATTTTCTGCCCAAAATACTCTGGACTGTATCAGTGTATTACATTAAGCTGTACAAAACAACAGGATCTCATTCCTTATTCTAGATTCCATGTAATTAGGCTGTTTATAGAAACCAACTCAACAGGTTAAATGAGATAGTATGGTACAGAAAATTTAAATTTTTATCCAAGTAAACATCTCCTCCCTTGGTCTCACACAGAAGTCTTAAAGTACAGACAATAACGTCCTTTACCTAGTACTCTGACTTACCTTCATCCTAACCAGATCAGCTACATTCAGATCACTAATAGAAGTCTGATCTCTTTTTCAGATTCTTTAACTGTTGCTGTATGGAGTAACACTGACTTTCTGAGCTGCAGAAGTCTGAGTCTCAGAATACTGATTCTCAGGTGTCACACAGATAATGTTGGTATGCTATCCCTCCCAACAGTGAATAGCTCTCCACATCTTCCCAGACAACAGCATCTTTCTATTTATTTTTAAAACATTTTATTCACACCCCATACAATGCATCCTAAGTGTACAATCAACGGCTACCAGTAGAATTACATAATTTTACATTCACCACCACAATCCATATAAGAACATTTCTATTTCTTCAACAAAGAAAGAATAGGAAAATACAAAAAAGAACATCAACGACAGGAACTCCATAGTCCTCCCTTATATTCCCCAGTTAATGGCTTTTAGTTTTAGTATATTTCATTTGTTACAATTAATGAAAGATCTCTACAATGTCGCTGTTAACCATAAAGCTTAATTTGCATAAATTTTATTTCTTTCAAATACCATCCCATTTAAATACCATGCCATGGTGACATTCATTTGCTCCCCCTCATGTAAAATTTTCTTATATTTGTGCATTTAATTGCCATCATTGTCCACTCCAGGTTTTGCTAAGTTATAGAGTTCTAATTTGTATCTTTGTCATTCCTTCTGGTGTCATACATACCCATAGCATTTCTCTTTCAACCGTGGTCTCACTCAACATTACTCATTATACTTACACTACTGTACTACCATCTCACTGTACTACCATCTCACAGTATTGTGCTGTCCATTTCTGAATCTTTACAACTAATTCTGTTGAATGGCCTGTACCTCTTCAGCTTCAATTGCAATCTCTACCCTCTTCTGTTTTCTGATAACCAGTGTTCTCAACTTTAACTCAGAGTTTGATCATTATAGTTCATAATAATGAGACCATACTGTATTTGTTCCTTTGTTTCTGGACTATTTCCCTCAACTGATATCCTCAACGGTATCCACATTGCTTCATGCATTATGACTTTATTCCACCTTAGAGCTGCATAATGTTCCATCCGTTGATGGGCATTTGAGCAGTTTCCATCTTTTGGTAATCATGAATAATGCTGCTATAAACATTGATTGCAAATGTCCATTGGTGTCCCTGGCTTCAGTTCTTCAGAGTATTTACCTAATAGTGGGATTACTGGATCACTTTGCAATTCGATACTTTATTATCTGGAAGTTGCCAAACTGCTGCACTCATTTGAAATTTTTTATGTACCCCAGAAAATCCATGTACTTTCAATTTTAATCCACACTTGTTGGGGCAGATCTATTGTTTAGGATGAGACATTTGGATTGTTTTCATGGAGATGTGACACACCCAATTGTGGGTAGGACAATTTGGTTAGATGGAGACATGAATCCACCCATTTAAGGTGGGCCTTAATTAGGTTTCTGAAGCCTTTAAGAGAGATCAAGGAGAGGAAAAAAGCTCAAAGCCAACACAGATGAGACTTTTGGAGATGCAAAAAGAGAATACCCTTTTTGAAACTAGAAGCTAAAGGACCAGCAAATGTCAACCACATACCTTCCCAGCTGACAGAAGTGTTCCAGATGCCACTGGCCTTTCCTGAGTCAAGTTATCTTTCTCTGGATGCCTTAATTTGGACATTTTTGTAGCTTTAAAATTGTAAACTTGTAAGTTTATAAACCCCCTTCATAAAAGCCAACCTGTTTCTGGTACATTACATTCTGACAGCATTAGCAAACTAAAACAGATTTCAGTACTAGAAAAGTGGGGTCTTGTGGTTTGCAAATACCAAGCACATTGGAGCAGCTTTTTTTTTAGTTCATGTTTTTTATTAATCCGCAGGCAATTACTTGTCTTCTGGTTTGCTGAAGCAGTAAGTCAGACAACACTTGCCACAGTAATGTCTGTCGAAGTGGCTGACCATAAAAACACCAGGACCACACTCATCTGAAGGGAACTTTTGACGAAGGTAACTAACTAATTTTGCCATTCTCATCCACCTTATAGTGTTTCAGGATAACCAACTTAACCTTCTTTCTCATATGCTTATTCTTCTTGGGAGTACTGTAAGGCTTATTCTTCCTTTTCTTAGCACCACCACAAAGTCTCAACATGAGATGAAGAGTAGATTCCTTTTGAATGTTGTAGCAAGATAAGGTGTGTCCATCTTCCTGTTGCTTGCCAGCAAAAATCAGTCACTGCTGATCAGGAGAAATTCCTTTATTATTCTGGATCTTAGTTTTTACATTTTTTATTTTATCTTGAGGTTCAACCTCAAGAGTAATAGTCTTTTCTATCAGGGTTTTTACAAAAATCTGCATCTTGATGACAACTACACTGCAGATAGCAGATCAGAAAGGAAGAGCTTGAGCAGCTTTTTAAATGGATAGGGGAAGATTCTGGAAAAGTTGTGAGGATCTTGATAGAGAAGGCCTAGAATTCTTTGAAGACTTTTGGTAGAAACACGGACTCTAAAGATACCTCCAATAAGTTTTAGACAGAAATGATGAACATGCCATTGCAAAATGAAAGGAAGACTATCATTGTTTAAAGTGACAGAGAATTTGAAAAAATTAATTGCTAGTATTTGATGGAAGGTGTTATTCAGATCAATGAACTTGGATGTTTAGCAGAAGAGATTTCCTAACTAAATGTGAAAAATGCAGCCTTGTTGTTTCTTGCAGCTTATAGTAAACTGTGACAGGAAGGTGATAAGATGGGAACTGAACTCTTGGGTACAAAGAAACCAGAAGTTGATGGTCGGGAAAGTTCTGGACTCCCATAAAGGGAGACCCCAGCAGCTGATGCTCCACATGAGTGTGTGGAGGAAATAGTTTAAAGCATTTGTAAGCTTGCTTTGTGTTTGCATGTCCTCAAGCAGTGGAAAACCACTGTGCTTGTCTGCTTTTTTTGTTTGTCGACTTGAAATTGAAAATAGCTAGAGATATTTGTCCATTTTGTTGTATCATTTGCATATTTGTCTGCCTTGCTTATCTGGGTCATATCCTCCTACTCATGGGAAAACTTCTGCTTTGTTCTTAAAATTAAAGATATCTCCTTAAGGCAAATAGGAACATCCCCTGGTGTTCAATGGATAACTTAACTCCAAATGGCCCCTCTACCTGATATATAGGTCGCAGAAAATAAACTCAAGGCTCTGAAACTCTCTTGGGACAGAAACTTCCTTGCTTTCTGACCTTGTGTGAAAGCTTTTTTCTTCCTGTGCTGATTCGTTGTTCCACAAAGAATAACTGCCATAGATGGTGTCACTCCCACGTGAGGATTTAACAAAACATGGATTTTTTTTCAGCCATTAACAGTAAAAACCAAGATTGAAAATGGAATTATTCAGAAAAGATTTGTGGAAATTCCTATTTTCTGATGCCTATGATCCCTGTATACTGCATGGAAAACTGAAAAGATTTTTACAAAGTCTGTATAAATGGAATTATCACCAGTCTAGACTAGAAGGAACAGAGAGGGTACAGATTGAAGGAAGTATTGCTTCAGAGGAGAAACCATGGAATCTAGAGTCTGGAGCCAGGAAATCTTGGTCCAGAAGAATGGACCCACTAATCCATGTGGAAAGAGTGAGTTTTTCTAGGAGGTAGAGGGCAGGTACCCCACTTCATTGCTCAGGAAGAATTTTGCCACCTTGGGCCTTGGAGACGGTCGAATACACTTTCTAGGAATTAGGGGGAGCATGGCTATTGCCCCATTGTTCTGGAGGGGTTGAGCATGTACCCTGGAGAGGACAGAGAGTCTGAGTGCTTCCCTGATAAACTTGGAAAGGGTGAAGCTGAGAGGAAGGTGGTCTCTCCAATGCCCCTTGTGGTAGTTAGGTTAAGGTGTCAACTTGGCCAGGTGGTGATGACCTCAATGACCTGTTCTGTTTCTGTGGACTTAAATCATCAATATGTGAAATTCCTCTGTGGCTGATTACATTTCCAGTTTGCTAAGGGGAGTGCCTTCCACAATAAGTGAGGGCTAATTTAATTAGCTGGAGGCTTAAAAGAGAGAAGTCAGAAGAGAGCTGAACACAACACAACCCAAGCAGTTCAGCATACCTCATCTCAGCACTTGCAGTGCATCCCAGACCTTTGGAGATACAAGAAGGGATCACCCCGGGGAAAGTCATTAAAACCCAGAAGCCAGGAAAGGAGGCCATCAGACATCACTCTGTGCCTTCATATGGAACAGAGAACCTCAGATGAAAACTAGTTGCCTTTCCTCTGAAGACCTATAAAATTTTAACTAAATAAATCCTCTTATTAAAAGCCAATTCATCTCTGGTGTGCTGCATTATGGAAGATTGAGCCAGCTAAAATGCTCCCCAATGTCATAACCCTCATCCCAGTGTTTAGAACAAATAGGATCTCTGCATAAGCTCATATAGATGATGGGACTGCTGTGCTCTAAAGATCTGAGGAGGATGAAACCCTATTCAATAAATCACTCTTAGACTTTGAAATCTAATGGAGTTTGCCCTGCAGGTTTCTGGAATATTTGGGTATGGGACACCTGTTTTCCTTCCAGTCTCTCCATATTGCAGCGGGAATATATATCCTATTACTGTTCTTCTTTCATATCCTGGAAATAGATATCTTATTGCTGAGTTTCACAGGATCATAGCAAGAGGAGAGTTTTGCCTTAGAACAGACCATGCCTGTAGCTGACTTTAATGAGATTTTGACTGTTTCTGACTTTGTACGGTATTTGTATTGTTACTGAAATTGTTTGAAATTTTTGTGATATTGTGATGGAATGAATGTATTTTTGTATATGGAAAGAACATAACTTTTGGGACCCAGAGGGTGGAATACTATATTTTGAAATTATGTACCCCAGGAAAACCATCTTCATTCAATCTTAATCCACATTTGTGGGGGCAGACCTATTGTTTAGGGTGGAACCTATGATTGGATTGTTTCCATGGACATATGACACACCCAACTGTGGGTAGGGTCTTTTGATTAGATGGCGATATGACTCCACTCATGCAAGGTGGGTCTTAAAGAGTTTACATGAATCTTTAAGAAAGCTTGTGGAAAGGGAAAGAGCTCAGAGCCAACACAGACAGAGACATTTGGAGGTGTGGAAAGAAAACATCCCTAGGGAAGCTGTTTAAAACTAGAAACCAAAGGACCAGCAGATGCCAGCTACATGCCTTTCCAATGGACAGAGGTGTTCAGATGCCTACGGCCTTTCTTCAATCAAGGTATCTTTCTCTGAATGCATTAGTTTGGACATATTTATGTCCTTAGAACTGTCAACTTGTAACTTAACAAATCCCCTTTATAAAAGCCAACCATTTCTTGTATATTGCATACTGGCAACATATGTAAAACAAAGCACTGCCTTCCAGAGAAGTTGAACCATTCTACATTCCCACCAACAATGAATAAGTGTACCTATTTCTCCACATCCCCTCCAGTACTTGTAGGTTTCTGTTTTTTTTATAATGGCCATTCTAGAAGGGATGAAATGATATCTCATAGTTTTGATTTGTATCTCCCTAATAGCCAGTGAAGTTGAGAATCTTTTCATATATTTTTGAGCCATTTGTACTTCCTCTTTGGAAAAATATCTGACCATGTGCTTTGCCTACTTTTTATTGGGTTGCTTGTCTTTTTAATTGTTGAATTGTAGGATTTCTTTATATATTCTGGATATTAAACCCTTACCTGATATAGTGTTTTGGATTGTTAAAACTTCCATAATGCCACATACCAGAAATGGGTTGGCTTTAATAAAAGAGATTTATTAAGTTGCAAATTTACAGTTCTAAGGCCATAAAAATGTCCAAACTAAGGCACCAGAGACAGATACATTGACTTAAAAAAGAGTCAGTATCTGTCACATGGGAAGGCATATGGCTAGCATATGCTAGTTCTTATTTCTTGTCCTTTTGCCCTCAGCCTCTGATTTCAGAGGTTTCCTTTCTAAGCATGTTTGCACCTTCACTTAGCTCCTCTGGGACATAACTCAGGGTTCTGGCTTGCTTAGCATCACATGGGAAGACACATGGCTAAGTCTGCTGGGCTCTGCATCTCCAAACATCAATGTCTGTGCCTCTGCTCTTTCTGTTTTCACTCCAAGCATCTCCAAGTGACTGCATCTCTGTGAGCTCTGAAAGTGACTTAGCATCCTCCAAAGTGTTTCCTTTATTAAAGGAGTACAGTAAATGAATTAAGATCCATCTTGACTCTTACAGCTGTTACATCATATTCAGGAGTTGTAACTGTTATTTCTAAATTCTGAGCTACTGAGCTATTT